>APFE031513053.1:0-12364 GCA_000404065.3 Pinus taeda
AGCTCACTAGAAACTTCACTTGGCTCTCACAACTGGTAAGAGGAACCATTCGCAACCAATTCTAGGGAAGACAAAGCATATTGGTCAACAATTAATGGCCTGTCATTTTGACAAAACCTTATGAATACACAGACATAATTCGTCCCCTCCTGATTTTTTCCCTTCAACATTCTATTAAACCCTAGCCACAACAAATAAAATAGGGCATGTCAACTCCCAACCCATATTACGGTCTCACAATGATGGGTTTTCCATGCATCCAACACAAAAATGTATTAATTCCCATCAAGATATCTCAACCCACACCCATGCATTGTATACATTAGACTTAGTCAAGCTGTTACATATCTCATCATTGTTAATATGATAAACTTGGGGTTTGTCACTGTATGATTTTCTTGGCTTATATGCTAAGCTAGGCCATGTTAAAAGAAGTAGCGTGAATTACTTGTAACTCCATCCTCATCTTGAACGCATTCCAACATATGAAAGAAGACATATAATGGCTATTTTACATACAGCTCAAAAGGTATTTGGTCCTCACCTTTCCATTTTGGTTCATACATTTATCATTATGCCATGCCATCTTAGAAATTTGTCAAGTAAACATAAGGTACTTTTTGGCAAGTTGTGATTTTAAGTTTGATATGGCCCATGTATAATTTTTGAATCTTCTTAACTTGAAATTATTAAGTGGGTAGAAGTAAAAGAAAAGAGGGCAAGAGTACAAGCGGGTTTTAGGCCAAAGCATTCTATAGTGGATCATGGTATCACGTTGAGACACATTGTTGAAAAGGTTTGGGAGGACAAATAACAAGTATTTTTCTGTTTTTTTGACTTCAAAAAGTCATTTGACACAGCCCCTAGAGATAAGTTGTGGCATAGAATGGAAGAACTTGAAATTCATGTACATTACATAGCCATTGTCCATAGACTTTATGAAGAGGTGAAAGTCAAAATTAGAACCTCCACAGGTATTTCAAAAATCTTTAGAAGTGGCATTAGAGTCAAGAAAGGTTGCCCTTTATCGCCTACTCTTTTTGGTTTATACATTGATAAATTGGAAAAGTGGCTAAATCTACAAGGTGGAGATGGTGTTCGGTTGGGGAGTTTGTGATAAAGCTTCTTTTATATGTCGATCATATTGTATTTATTTCTAAATCAACCCATGGATTTAAAATGCACTGATATGCCCTTGATCATTTTGTAGATCAGTGGGGATGCAAGTCAATACTAGCAAGACCAAAATAATGATTTTCTCTAATAAAAGGAAGCAGAGCCAACATACTTTCTTCTTTGATGAAAACATTCTTGAAGAAGTAAATGAGTACAAGTACCTCAGGATTGATTTCAACAAAAAACTCAATTGGGAGGACTGCATAAACAAGAGAATTTTAGGAGGGTGGAAAGAATTATATGCTCTTGAAAACATTCTTAGAGAGGCAGAGCTATGGGATTGGAAAACGATTAAAGTGATTTTTGGACTCCTAGTTTGTCTAGTGATGCTATATGGGTGTGAATTGTGAGCTAACAACACCCCCATCTCAAAACAGAAACAAATTGAAAAAATCCAAAAACATTTGAACATGAGAAAGTTAAAAATAAAAAGTTCAGTACCTTATGAGATAATGTTGAGTGAAACATGAGCAACTCCCATCGAAATAAATGTTATGGTGTGAATCATAAGATATATAAAAATAATTGAGAAAATGAGAGTAGGTAGATGGTCTAATGGTATCTTCAATGAAGGCATGAGTGAAAGAAAGAAAACATGGATGAAAAAAATTATACATGGATGAAAAACTGGAATATATACCTCAATGCCTATCCCTTAAATAGCAAGGATCTAGAGAATTTTATTGTGGAGAAGTTTCGTAAAAGGGTATGGGGAAAAGAGTTGGGTAGAAAGAAGAAGTACTACATTAAGGAATTCAACCCTACACCTGATCTACAACAAAAAGAGTTCATTGGAGCTAGCATTCCGCGGAGGGAAAAGGTTCTTATTGCTCAATTAAGGACCAACTCGCATCAACTTCAATGTGAAACAGGACGGTGGAAAATTCCTAAAGAAGCTTGGGAAGAACGGGTGTGTACATTTTTCACGTCTGGTGCAGTGGAATCCAAAGAACATTTCATTTTGGATGTGATGCTTTCAAAGACATCAAAGAAAGTTATGAGCACATGTTAGCATCAGTTTCTTGGAATTTTCTTTTCAGCGAGGGGATTATTGAAAGGTTGGGCCAACTCATGATCAATTTGAGTTGGAAAAGGATTGAATTGAAAAAAGTGAAAAACATGGAACTAATCGTCTCATAGACTATTTTTAGTCTCGTGGAACTTAAAATATCATTCCATTGCCCAAAAAAGACAATAATTGACATTTTTTGCATAAGAGGCTTACTCCACACCATACTTACCATTTCACACCTCCCACACTGAGACATTGTCCCCTACCTTTTACCATTTTCATAATCACACTCAAAATGAAGTGCTAGAAATTTTATGAATTTTCTATATAGCTTGCAAATCAGTTCAGGAAAAAAATGAAAAACTCAACCCTCATTTCACTCACAAGTGACCAAATTGACCTCACTAAAGTGTTATTCTCAAACATGTTGCTAATTTCGATCATATATTTGTTCATTATTCTTTCCAAATCTTCTATATAAGTACTCATCCATGCCCATATCCATGGCCACCATTATGAAGCAAAAATAAAAACTTAGAATATTGTTTTTTCTTTACTCAACTACAAATACGCATGTATTTTATCTATAGTTTCTAAAATCTATCTTTTGCATGTTATGTTTTAGATAAAATACTCATGTATAAATATATCAGACAAACTAAAATACAATGTTTTACTAAGCATGATAGATGAGCACACAAATATCTCATTTTTCATGTCATCTTCATTATATCAACTTACATGTTTTTTTGTAACACTTTCTTTTGTTGGATTCATGATCAATCCCTTTCCCTGTGTTATATAATTTTCATTGTGTGTATGCAAAACACTCCAACATTTATGTGAAACATGACTTTAAACATTATGTTATTTTTACTGATTATATATTTATGCTCAACAATTAATGGCTACATGATATATTTTTTTGATCACAATACATTATCAGTTCCTTTAACAAAGGTTCTTAAGGAAACAAAAAGGGAAAACCCAAAATAAAAGATGTATCATGGAGGGGGAATAGAAATAATAGAATTATATTCTCCATACTCTTTGACATGGGCTCTGAGGAGTTCATAGTTGACCTAGGTTATGTTGAAGAAAGTGTATATTCACTAAGATTATTTTTGTAAATTACAGAATGAGTTTCTTTCTCAATTCATAAGTCTAGGAAAGTCAAAGAGTCAAAGTCATGTATAAGGAGATCTTCTTGAGCCTATGTGTAAATGTATACTAGTCTAAAAGGCCCTCCAAGACAAGCACAATCCTCCAAGACAAAGCACAAGAAGAATTTTGCAAACAAAACGATGGAAAATGCAGTCAAGTTGGCCAACAAAAAAAATTAAAGGATGTCATGTCGCCTTGCATTAAAGACACATCCCTTCATTACCTCAAGTCATATTATTATGAAGTCAAAGCTACTATATATACCTTGCTATGTATCTGCACAAAACAAGGTCAGTCACAAGCATGTTTTCATTTGACATCCACATTATAGGAGATAAGATGTCTCTACCATCTTCGGTGACAATCACAGTGGGTCATAATCTTAGATTCTTCATAGTGATTACCGTCTCAGCATAGATGCAAAGATGAAGGTCTCAGTGTAGAACACTCTGTCTCAGCAAAACATCATAATCTCGATACTTTCCCCCCTTGAGCTGGTCAAGAACGCAATTAATCCATGGGATTGGATACCTATTCCTGACAGTGATTTTGTTCACTGCCTGATAGAGCCTCTAGGTCACATCCTCCTTTCGTACAAATATAATCAGGCTCCCACAAGGTGATGAACTTGGTCGGGTGTGACCTTTTTGTAGCAGCTCTTGGATCTGCCACTTGATCTCTTCATTTTTAGAATGGAGTGGCAGTATATCGATCCATTGGGTAGAGTTGATATAGGGATTAGATCAATCGAATGATTAACCTAAAAGTGTGAGCGAACCCCTATGGGTGAGGAGAAGATGTCCCTGTATTCTTCCATGACCTTATCCACCTTCTTCTGCTGCATGGAGGAAACTTTCTTAGGGTCCATGGATGTGACCACGATCTTCCCCTTACTTTAAGAATGAATAAAAAAGAAATAAAAAATTCTCGGTCTGGGAGATGATCTTACTACATTTCTTAGCGGAGATCAAAGAGATGGTGGAAGGCGGGACTACCTCTGATATCTTGCATAACTTATTTCCCAAAGTAATAATATCAGTGCAAGGCCTAAACTCATACACAACATGATGCTTCCACAAGTATGGCTAACTTAATAATACATCACAAACATCAAGAGGAGCAACATCACACAATACCTCATCTGTGTAGCGCTTGTTGTAGGGAATATGACACTGCTGGCTGACATGGAGATATCGTCCTTGATGAAGTCACCATGTGGTGTATGGTTGTGGGTGTGGTGTGGTTAGTAGGCCCATCTGATTCATGTCCTCTACTAAAATAAGGTTCTTTTGGCTTTCGTTGTTGAAAATGAACTACAATGACGAATTCTTCACCAACATCTGTGAGTGGAAGAGACACTCCCCCTCGTTTGGATTTTTGGGCTCAATATTTTGGACCTTAGTGGTGGCAACAGTGGCTCTAGATTCTGTGTTAATAATCTACTTCCCCTTGTTACTCCCCATGTATGTTTTTGGATAAGAATCAAAAGACGCATTATACTTTGAAGATTCTAGCTTGACCACCAATGACTTCTTGCCACAACACTCATTTGCGTTGTGAGAGGGGCTCTTGTGGAACTCATATCACTTTTATGTTTCCTTCTTCATCCTCATGGTACCATTATTTTCTTGTGGCTTCGATGGGTTTTCCTAGGCCGCTCCATCTTTGTTTTGTCTTTTTTCCTACAGTTTGGGACTTCTCTTGCCCTAGTTTTGGTTCGTGAATCCAAAATTGTGCTTTTGTTTATTTTTTTTTTTCATTCTTGGCAGCGTTGCATCAAGTAAGGAGATGTATAGTAAATCCATTTCTCCTTGAATATATTTGTGAAGAAAACCATGGTACTTGAGTACTAGACATTGCTCAGAGTCCTTGATACCCAACTTTGTGCGTAGAGTATTAAAAACATTTTTGAGCTCATGCACATTCTGGTCACTTTGCTGTCGGAGTGTGGTCCACATATGTACTTGTCCTCATAGCTCCCTACATGGTAATATTCTTCTTTAGGATCATCTCAAAAAGAGTTCCAAGAGGGGGCGACTGTAAACAAAGAGGGTTCTTCAATCCTTCTTTTCTTCTGCCATGGGAGGTCATCAATGTCGGCAAGGACTGTCTTGCAAAGGCTCAACCAATTCAAATCCCAACTCCTTATATCTCGACCTCATTAAGGACATTCACATAAAAATAGAGAAAGAGGAGACTGCTCTAATACCAATGCTCCAGATTTATGAAGGGAGAAAATGAAAGACAAGTATAAATAAAAACACAGAGATATAATGAAAACATAACTTCAATTCATTAATAACAAAGTAACGAAAAATGTTTACATGCAGAATGGAAATAAACTAGCTCACATGATGGTAACTTATCTCTTAGAAGAGATGTGCAACTACATACCTTCTGAACTATCTTATAATGAGGATCAAAGGAATACTTATTATTTAGAAACAATGGAAAACCGTAAACATCTAAAATCCTTAACCTTAGGATATGAAGTTCCAAAAGTTTGCGGGCCCCGTTGGGGTAAATTGGTACATTAACTTCTTGGGGTCGTGACTTTGGCATACGATCTCCATTTGATGCGTACAATACCTCATTGGAAAAATCTATCCAAGGACTACAACTTCTAACTATAAACCAATACCATAGACTACAATTTTTCTTATTTTCCATAAAAAAGATGTTTAAGGTCTCAAAATGGCTTGAGAAGTTGAGGACCCGAAAAACTACAAAAATTAGTAAACTGTGCTAGAATTAAGTAAACTGAAAGAAACAATGGTGGGGGTCCCAATTGGAATAGGTGGGTGGCCACCAATATCCACCTAGATCATTTTCCCATGTTTTCTATGGACTATGGTTGCATATGGTAAACACATGGTTGACTAAGTTTGACCATGGTTAATTATGGTTGAAAAAGGTTAGTTATGGTTGAAAAGGATCAACATATGGTTAGCTAAGGTTGACTATGTTGACCATGGTCAAACATATCATAATGGATGACCACTATGACATGTTTGATCATTGTGACATTGATATTTTGTTACCACATTTGACATTATCAATTATGATTGTCCATGTTTGAATTTGCTTGACAATTAAGAATCTGTTAGACCATATTTCGACATCATTGATTATGGATGACCATTATGAAATGATCATATTATGACACTAAGATATGGTTGTCACATTGTGGCATCAACTTTTTGCTCATAAACTTGTTGGAATCATAAATATATGGAGAGGGCCAAGGGGGAACCATTATAATACATTTTTTTACTTCTATAAAAAATTATAGCACCATAGAAATAAAACTTGTAGGTGGAACATGGATCACAGTATATACATGGAAACCCATAAGGGAATAAATCCAAAACTTCTTTTAATTTATTGTTCTTTAAAGGAACCAACCTACTCAAGCTACTTGTATAATCCTTCTAGGCACCAAAATGTAGGGGACACCAATGCCCTCAATATTTGTATGTACCAACCTATAATAAAAATAATCCCCTTTATTTCTTTATAGGTACCAACCTATAGGAGGAACCAATCCCCTCAGCTACTTTGTACACACAGACCTATATAAGGCACCAATCCTTTCTTATCAATTATCTCCAATATGTTCTTCTTTGGTTTAATTTTCTCTTCTTTGATTTTTTGTAGTCACATGCATCGACTCTTTGATATTTAATATTTTCTTCTCTAGTTCACTCTAACCTTCTCAAGTTTTTGTAGTCACCTCATTCCTCTCTCAGAAATTTAATTTTATTCTCTAGTTAGCTTTTTTCTTCTACAATTATCTACAATCACCTCATTCCATCTCATTCATCCATAATTTATCAACCTTTCCTTTATTAATGTAATTCTGTTATATTATATCCTACCAATCTATAGGAGGAACCAATCCCCTCAGCTACTTTGTACACACAAACCTATATAAGACACCAATCCTTTCTTATCAATTATCTCCAATATGTTCTTCTTTGGTTTACTTTTCTCTTCTTTGATTTTTTGTAGTCACCTACTTTGACTCTTTGATCTTTAATATTTTCTTCTCTAGTTCACTCTACCCTTCTCAAGTTTTTGTAGTCACCTCATTCCTCTCCTAGAAATTTAATTTTATTCTCTAGTTAGCTTTTTTCTTCTTCAATTCTCTACAATCACCTCATTCCCTCTCATTCATCCACAATTTATCAACCTTTCCTTTATTAATGTAATTCTTTTATATTATATCCTAAATAACGATCCTATTGAATTATTCTTTATATCATTCTATACATCTTTCATAAATGAAGGATCTCTTATTTTAATGCCATTATGATGCCATTCCCACCATATTCTTTTACAATGGAAAACAAAAACACAATGTATATGATCACACATCCTTTCATGAGGGGTACAATTTTATCTTAATATTACAAGAACATCAAATTTTAATTAGTTGATGAGAAATACCTATTTAGTATATATCCTCTTACTTAATTGAAGTGAGAAATTGATACCAACACCACATAAATATTTTCTCCACATTTTAATTAATTCAATTAAGACAAACCTTCATAGTTTATATCCAATTTCTTATTTTTTCATAATAATGCCTTTAACTCTTCATTTATCCATTAACTTTCAATGAATTTGAGAACAAAAACATGCAATGAATTTGGCTATGAAAACATATGGATAATCTTGGAATATATGTGGATAGAAGGTCATATGCAGTGGGCAGGAATATGAGAATACATAGGACTAGCATAACCACATTAGTAAATGTGGTTGATATAAGTCGATCTAAAATATTTTATATGTCACTTTTCATATAAAGGTAAACAAATGGAACTCATCAATTTATATCAACCACATTTACTAATTTCGTTATGTTATTTGATACCACCATCTTTAGACGGAAGGATTAGTAGTCCATGGTTGACTCTGGATGAATATATTCAAGTTATGGTTGAGGAGGTCTATTATAGTCAACTTATAGTTGACTATGTGATGTGAATATTCCATTAGAGTTTCTAAAATTGGCCCCTTTTTGCAGTCGGTGCCCTGTAAAAAAAATCGCTTAGCAAAACCACCAAGTTCAAGTTGTCTTTATAGCCCTAAGAGTCAAAACTCTTTACAATATAGGCCTCGGAGAAAAGCGATATACACTACGCATGTATGATTCAGAATTGAAACCCTACTTAAAAAAATGGTGGAAGGAATTTAGAATAGTACCAATGCGTCCTGGCATTTAAAATTATGGTGCATAGCCTTGGGCACTCCAAATTACATTGTTAAGTTAGGCATAGGCCAGGTGGGCTCCACCCACTCCATTCGAGCTTGGTGATGAAGCTTTGTGCAACATATTGTAACTTTTGGGTAATCCCAACCCTCAAACCTCTGGTCTATTATAACATGAAACATTGGGCACTCTCCCTTCAGGTATTACCTTTGGTATGACGTGTCTCGATCCCTATCTACCTAGTTGTGCAAACTTGGGTGCTTAATCATTCCTCTAGGTTTGACTTTCAGGTCGTCCGTTGTTAGGTCCCTATACTACTAATGTAACCCCTTATTGTTATTAGTACAACCCCCTTATTATATTGTTGTGCCCATGTAGTCCCCAAATTGTTATTATTGTGACCCATAGAAGCCCACTATTGTTATTATTTTACCCTTACATTATTATTGTTATGTCGCTCTGATAATATTATGACCCCTTAGACTTTTATATACATAAATGAGGTCTTGTCATTTGTATCATCCAAGAATTGTTCATTTGTGTAATTTCAAGGAGGTTGCCCCCTCAAGAGGCTTATTTCTAAGGCAATGATCTATCTTTTCTATCTTTTTGTGAGCTGGTTTCATAACATTTGGTATCAAAGCTTTGGATTCTAGGGTTTCACTGCTCCAAACATGTCATTGTGGAATTTTCACTATAGTTTTTTTTTTTGTTTTTGTTTTTTTGTTTTTTTTTGTTTTGTTTTTGTTTTGTTTTTTTTGTTTTTGTTTTTGTTTTTGCTTTTGTTTTTGTTTTTTGTTTTTGTTTTGTTTCTTTGTTTTGTTTTGTTTTGTTTTGTTTTTTTGTTTTGTTTTGTTTTGTTTTGTTTTTTTGTTTTGTTTTTTTTTTTTTTCCTGAACCTCAGGCCCAAATTTCAGATCTTGGCTCGCTATATTTTCATATATATGATTTGAGGAGGTTAGGGTTTTTGCAGACTCCCAAATTACATCCTGAACAGGTGACCTTGGGAAAATCATCATAACTTTCTCTCTAAGAATTAGATTGAAATTTCATAAGAAGTTACAGAAAGAGAACGAACTTTATTTTGTTTGGGTATAATTTTCAGAATTTAAGGTTGAAAATGTGACACGTGGCACGTCGTACAAGTTTTCTCTACTGAACCATTCTATAACTAGGTCATCTTGGGATATTGGGAATACATATTTCTTCAGGAATCCAATCATGATTAGACTTGTGGAGTTAGAAAGAGGACTCAGAGCCCTATTACAAGCCAAAATTTCTAAACTTAAATATCCGAAATTATAGATTATAGTCGTTTCAAGATCTAGCTCGTAAAATCAAGAAAAAGCGAGATGAGGAAGTTTGATGGCAAGGATCTGGTAAATTGGATACTATAGATGGAGAAATATTTTGATCTACATGGTGTACCACTGTTACAGAAGGTACGTATTGCATCTAATTATTTAGAATCGAATCAATTTTTATGGTATAAAGGTATTTTTTCTTGTAAACCACTTGTCACATGGTCAATTTTCACGGAGGAAATGATAGCACATTATGAGGATACCAAGAGCAACACCTTCTTTAGCCAATTGATAAATCTCAAATAAAAGTGTTCAAGGGTAGAGGACATTGAGGACTTTCAAAAATTGAATATAAGGGTAAATGATATTCTAAGGAAGCAAAATATAAATAGTTTTATTTATGCCATGGAAGCTAATATCAATTGTATGAAAGCATATTGGAAGAAAGGCATGGAATATTTTAAGAAAGACATGAAAGGTTTGAAGGAAGGTGGGAAAAAGATGCTACAAGAAAGGCCTCCTAATGACAAAAAGGATCAAGAAATGTCAAAAGAAGAGGATATACACCGAGAACCAACCCTAGAGAAAGAATAAATGAATCCGAACATATCTTGTATTGCAATGACAAGAATTACCACTCCTCAAACTCTCAAGATAGAAGGGCATATCAAGAAGAAGAAGGTTCAAGCAGTGAAATATCAAGAAGAAAAGTATTAGTAAACATCAAAAGAAAAGGATACTCACTAGGAACCAACCCTAGAGAAAGAAGAAATGAATCTGACCATATCTTGTAATGCATTGGTCTGAATTACCACTCCTCAAACTATAAAGATAGAAGGACATATCAAGAAGAAAAAGGTAATAGTGTTGATAGATTTGAGTAGTACCCATAATTTTATTCATTGTAATATAGCCAAGGAATTGAATTTCTTCCTATATCCAGCACCAGAGGGTCAAGTGACGGTTGTAAGTGGAGGAACAATAAATTGCTTTGGAAAGTGCCATAATATCAAGCTATCCATGGGAGAATATGTATTGAATAGCCAAATGCTTTCCGTTCCAATGGGTGGTACTGATGTTGTACTATGAGTCTAATGGCTACAATCCTTGGGTATAATAGCTTTTAATTTTCAAGAACTTTTCATGATTTTTTCTTCAGAAGGAAAGAAATTTGAATTAAGGGTATCACAGGGAAACTGGGAAAGATAATTAGCTCTAACAAAATGACAAAGCTTATAAAGAAAGAACAATGAGGCATAATTGCACAATTATGTTCGCTAATGGTTCCCACATTGAAATCATCTATTTCTCCAGATCTCCAAAAAGTCTTGGACAATCATTCTAAGGTATTTTAGACTCCCAAAGGTATCCCACGTATTTGTGATCATGATCATGCTATTCATTTGATTCCAGGAAGTGTTCCTCCAAACATCATGCCTTATAGATGTCCATAGGACCAAAGGAGTGAAATTGAACATATGGTTGCAGAAATGGTAGAGGTTGGTATAATTATCCAAACAAATTTGATAAACAAAGCAAGGGAGGAATGGAAAAATGACGAAGCAGGGTGGGAACTCATTCAAAAGTTGTCGAAGATCCCAGTTTTGAACATATTGCCAGAACATGACAAGGAAGGAAAAATCATATTAGAACCTGAAGCATTCATAGAAGCTAGAAGTCGACAACTACAAAATTGATAAATTTCAGAGTATCTGATCAAGTGGAAGAACTTACCCATTGAACATTCCACAGGGAAGGATGAGAATTTTATACAGAAGCATCAAGAACTACTCAAGCGTTGAGGACAACACTTTTTTAAGGATAGGGGAATGTTAGGTCCCTATAGTACTAGTGTAACCCCTTATTGTTATTATTACAACTCCCTTATTATATTTTTGTGCCCACGTAGTCCCCATATTGTTATTATTGTGCCCCATAGAAGCCCACTATTGTTATTATTGTGCCCTCACATTATTATTGTTATGTCGGCTCTGATTATATTATGACCCCTTAGACTCTTATATATAGAAAGGAGGTATTGTTATTTGTATCATCCAAGAATTGCTCATTTGTGCAATGTAAAGGAGGTTTCCCCCTCGAAGAGGCTTATTTATAAGGCGTTGATCTCTCTTTTCTATCTTTTTGTGAGCTGGTTTCATAACATCTGTTCTATCAACACCCGCACTCAATTAGGTCCCACTCCTAATGCTTCTATCCCACTTATATGAGCTCGACGCATTGATAACAGGGTGCTTATGAGTGTCGCCGAGGTGAAACCTTCAAGTTGGGCCTATAATTTTCCACAAGATCAAAGCTCCTCACTTTCTCCTTTAGTTTGTGCATCCATGTCCTTCCTTCTAACTTACAATTTCAACTTTCAACTTATAGTTTATCTGGGCAGCCAGCTAGATTTGTGTCCTATAATCTGGAAAGTAATGATCCTAACCCCCAACAACTAACAAAATTTCCAAAAATAATGAAATCCAA
>APFE031513055.1:1369-43476 GCA_000404065.3 Pinus taeda
GTAATCTCTCCTCTCAAAAGCTCAATTAGGAAGACTAAGTTCCAGCAGCATTTACCCTAAAAAATATTCAGCTTTCAACCTCCCAAGTAACCAACCCAAAGCTTCATTTTATAGTGAAAAGGAAGGAGGTTACAAGTCCACCATTGAAGGGATAGAGTCCTCCTTCAAGGGGATAAGCTCCTCACATCAAGGGATTAGCTCCTTAAGGAATGGGATGCATGAACCCTCAAGGAGTGAACTTGCCATCTCAAGATTCCCTCTAGAAGCTTCCAAAAATGACTCAAAGTGAGTTTTTAGGAATGTACTTGCGCATTTTTAGCTTTTATAGGGGTTCGCACCCATAACACAGATAAAAAACGGTTAGGTGCGCAGGGGACATGACCAATGGGTGCAGTAGCACAGATAATACTAAGAGAAAGTGCAAAACCAGAGTTTTATAGATTTTTAAGGTCTTTCTCTTATTTTCAAAGCTTGATATGAAGAAATGAGGTTTAAGACTTGCAAAGGAGGTAAATATGAGTGGTGATAGACTCATATTGATTGCTGAATGTCAAGGTGACAATTTGTGCAATAGTTACAGCACCGATACTGATGTTGCCTAACTTCGAGAGACCATTTGAGTTACACACTTATGCTTTATATTTTTCCATAGGAGGGGTTCTTATGCAAGATGGGCATTCGGCGGCGTATGAGAGTCGGAAGTTGTAGGATAGAGAACAAAGGTATCTGGTTCATGAGAAGGAGATGACTACGAACATTCACTATCTTCATGTGTGGAGGCATTACCTAATTTGGAAGCTATTTGTTGTCAAGACTGACAACGTTGCAGCAAGTTATTTTGCATCACAACCGAAGCTTTCTGCGAAGCAAGCTCATTGGCAGGACTTCTTGGCAGAATTCAACATGACTATCAAGTATAGACCAGGAAGGCACAATGCAGTAGCAGATGTCCTTAGCAGGAAGGGACAACTTGCAACATTGGAAGGAAAAGACTAGGCAGAAAGGAGTAGGAGTCGAATTTAGATGTCATAAGAGATGCAGAATAAGCTCAAGGAAAGTGTTGAAATTGATACTTTGGCGCAGAATATAGTGAACGAGATAAAGGAGGGGAAGACATGGAAGTTATTTCTATGAGATGGGTTCTTGTTCTTTGGAAACCAACTCTATGTTCCTAAGTCATATAGAATCAGGAAACACCTTTTGAAGTAGTGCGATGACTCACCATGGGCTAGCCACCCAGGGAAGCATTGTTCTTTGGCATTGTTGGAGAGAGAATTCTTTTGGGAGAAGATGTGGGAGGATGTAGAGGAGTATGTACATACGTGCATCATTTGTCAACAAGACAAATCGGATAATTAGAGGCAAGGAGGTCTATTGCATCCTTTACCGATTCCTGAGAGGCCATGGATGAGTGTCTTGATGGACTTCATCACTCAACTGCCACAGGTTTAGGGGTATAATGGGATCATGGTCGTGGTTGATCATTTTTCCAAGTATGTTGTCTTTGTTCCAACAAAGATGCCTTGTGGAGCTGAGCGGACTGTGGAGTTGTTCTTTAAAAACATAGTGAAGTATTGGGGGATGCCATTAAGCATCGTGTCGGATCGAGATCCGTGTTTTACAGGTAGATTTTGGACCACATTGTTCAAGTTAGTCGGGACAGAGTTTTTGATGAGCTCAAGTTACCATCTGCAGACAGATGGATAGACAGAGATGATCAACGCATTGCTAGAGGATTACTTGAGACATTATGTGACAGCTGATCAGAAGAATTGGCCTGAACTCTTGGATATTTCTCAGTTCAGCTACAATATTCAAAGGAGTTCTACAATGGGGTATAGTCCATTTGAGTTGGTGAATGGACAGATGCCAGTCACACTGCATACCATAGTGACAGGAGGTTTTTTGAGGAGTCCTCGTGTAAAGAAGTTCATGAAGGTTTGGGATGAGACCTTGGAGCTGGCATGGTTGTGCTTGCACGAAGCTACAAGGAGAATGAAGAAATGGGCTGATAGAGGGAGACAGGATGTACACTTCAATGTGAGAGATATGGTGTTTCTTAGGATTACCAGGGAGTAGTTTCAACTAGCCAAGGGGACTATGAGCAAACTGACACAGAAGTATGAGGGACCATTCCAAGTGAAGAAGAGAGTGGGGGAAGTTGCTTATGGGCTAGAGCTTCCGCACCATATGCACATGAAGCATCTGGTTTTTCACATGAGTCAGTTGAAGAGATGCAGACTTGATGATGATCATCCAGAGAGAGTTGAACCACTGAGAGGACCAACTGGGATTGTGGACAAGTGAGGATTGGAGTTGGATAAGATTTTGAGATACAGAACTACAGGGATTGGTTGCCACATGAAACGGGAGTATCTTGTCAGATGGAAGATTGCACCAGAAGAGGAAAGTTGGGAATCAAAGGACTCACTTTGGAGATGGAAAAAGAAGATTGAAAAGTATGAACGGAAGATACTGAGCAGATCGGGATTGTTTAGGGCGACAACGATTTTGAGTGGGGGAGGATGTAATGCCCTGCAGTTGACTCACCAACCGAGTGTGCCCTCCCACTGTGTGAAGTAACCAAACTTATGAATTTAGGCGAAAGAGCGACCAAGGATGAGGCACTGTACATTATACGCGGGCAAGGTTGGCATTCCTTGTTTATATGGTGAGTTGGGGGAGCTCGTCATGCCAAGCTGACCAAGGAGCGAATGCAAGTGTGGCCGATGTTGGTGGGCGTTCCTGCACCATGGGCGGGCTGACCACATGAAGGCGACATGAAATTTTCATAGAGCATGCGGTTGGAGAAGAATGGAGGGTCGGCCGAGGGCGCGACCTCCACGTGAAGAGGCATATATATACGCAGTGGAGAGATGGCATTTCACCATTGCAGAGTTCACTCTGGAATTTCTGGAGTTGTTTAGACAAGAAGCAGAGGCAATCTAGGTGGAATTCAGAGCACAGTGAGTGGTTTGGGTGAAATGGAAACCATTCCCCAAATCCATGCAGCTGAGAAGCCAGCATCGTCTCCCTGTGATAGTGTGGGTACTCGGCTTCTCTACGTGAGGGGGTCAGAAGCATCTGATTAGGGAAGGGGAGAATGAATTCTGGCTTGCATTAGCCATGTCTTTGAGCTTGCCGTAGACATCTCAATCTGAGCACCAGGTTAATGGTGACTGCAGGTTGACAGTTTTATGCCATAAATTGGCATGGAGGAGGATGCAGGTGGCCATGTGGCTCGGCTGCCTGCCGTTCTCCTGTCATATCTTCATTAATTGAAATTTAATCACCCGCATCCGGGTCACTTTATTATATTTTTAATTATTAAACTTACCGAAATTATAAAAAATTAAATACAAATTTAATAAAATTATTTAACAAATACAATTTATAACCCCAATTAATTCTTTAGCAGTAACTATATAGTTGAGTTTGGTTGATCTAAATGTAAAATTAATTTAAGCTACTATAAAATCGCATTTGGTTGTGTACAATTAGATGGAATTTTCGTTAATGTAGGCGAAGATTATGAAATATAATGCTAATTGTCTATTATCGAACATATCTAGGTGAGATTTTTTCATTCATCCTCTCGGCAAATAGAAAGTTCTTTCACTTTGTTTTTCTTGTTTTCACATCCACGATGTTAACGATGTGAACCCCCGCACTAGTAATTTATCTCTTGAACATCTCTTTCCAAATCGCAATTGGCAGCGTATATTTTTACCAAATATATGCACGTAGATAGCCACATGCAAAGAGCCACCAAATCGGAGTCGACATAGTATAAAAACAAGACCAGGGAATAACTTTTGGTCACCAGAAAGTAAGGCATTCACTTCTGAAAAATGGTTGCACGCACACTGCCATCACCTCTGGAAAACATATATTCAGGGCATTTATGAGTAGAGCAGCATGGTGAGTAGTGTGGTTAGCGATATAAATGGAGCAGTGTGGGCAACAACGAGAGTAGTGAATAGTGAGCAGTGTGAAAGCAGGGAGTTTTTATGCAGCATAAGTATTGAGTAGTGAGAAAGCAACATCAAATGCATTCAAACATGACAAAGGAACCAGAAATTTTAGAACATGTGGAGACAAATGATTTAGGACAAGTGAAAATTGCCTCATCCAGTAAAGCTGGGAAATGGGTTTGGGTCAATGCCAAACAATATCGGGGCATTTTAAAATGAAGAATAACCTGTCTAAAATGGGAGCAAACAAGGAAGAAACAATCTATAAATAAAAGTAATCGAGTCCTCCACAAAAAAACACTCAAACAAGTCTCCTCCACAAGCACATGGCAACTAGAAGTCCAAAGGAAAAGTCATTGATGATTTTTCCTTATATAGTCCCACATCCACACCTCTCACCTGGTCATTTGATCTTTATGTGAAAGAATTGTTAAATGCAAAACAAAGGTTAGAGGTTTTAGAAGCTAAAGGGCAGGAAAGGGATCTTAAAATTCATATAATAATGGCTGAGAACAAGGCGTTAGCAGAAAGCAATAAAATTTTAAAAGAACAAGTGGCATTGCTACAGGAAGCTCTCCTAATAGGGAAGACAGAATGGCAATGCATAAAGGCGGTGTGCAAAACATAAAGAAATCTATAGTGGGAAGTACAAAGATGGTGAATGTGAAATCATCCCAGGATAAAGGGAAAATGATTGCCCAAGTAAAAAACCATGAAGAGAACGTAAAAGAAGAAATGAAAGAAGATTCCACCAAAGTTTCCAAAACTTGGGCTCAAGTTATTAGCAATTTCTAATAAGGTAGGAGAAACAAATATTCATATTGACAACATGCAAGATAGTGAAGGCAAGGAAAGACAAAATAGGGCGGCAAACATAATTATTAAAGGGGTGAAAGAATATGGGAAAAATGAATGTACTCTTGATCTTGCAAGAGACTTCTTGAAAGACAAGTTGCTATGGCAAGGACAAATATGCCAAGCATGGAGGGTGGGTAAGTTAACGGGGAGAGAGCTAGGCCCATAAGAGTCATTATGCCCAGCTTGCGTGATAAATATATTATTCTAAGCAAAAAACATCTCTTGAGGGGTTCTCGTTATTTCCTAGAAGAAGATTTAATTGTAAAACAACAGGAGGAAAGAAGGGAGGAAATTTTAAAGGTCAGGGTAGAAAAAGATGAAGGAAAGAGAGCATGGATTTATAAAGGGAAAGAATTGATAGCGCAATTTGGACCTCCTTCCAAAACAGAGCAGCAAGATGGTAATAAAGAAGAGGCAACATACTCTTCAACAGGGAATCAGAAAGCAAGGTCGGTATGGGAAAATAGTGACAAAGACTCAAATGTGAGTCTTGCATGTCAAAATAAATAGCAATCAAGTCATACCTAAGTTTCCTTAAGATTAGTTTGTTGGAACTGTAGAGGTTACCCATGGAGATGAGGACCTGGGTTAGGGCCTGTTGCAAAAAAAAGAGACATAATTTGCCTCATAGAAACACATGAGCATGAAGGGTGCAAGACACCTTTGTTTACTGAAAGATGGCAGTGTGGAACAAGGTAGTAGGGAATGGAAAAGGGCACAGGGGTATCATAGTTTTAGTAAGGAATAAAGAAGCTCGTCTCATTCAGTTAGAAAAAGAAGACTCAAATAAGCAATTCATTTGGTTTACAATATCAGAAAATGGAAACCACATCAGAATTGCAACATGCTATTTTGCGCCATAGGTTTCAAAAATCTACAAAGGTAGAGGGCTTGACCACAAAGATCTATTTGCAGCTTTAAAAGCGGATATTACAACATATTATTAGCTAGGTGAAGTCCTTATAGTGGGTGATTTCAATGCTAAGACTGCAAGTGAGCAAGCTAGCATTCTTTGTTGTAAAGATGTTTGTGACCCTAATTGGCTTATAGAAGAAAGTAATCATCAGTGGGAAAGAATTTCAGAGGACAAGGGTTGCAATCTCTTTGGTGAACAATTGCTTACTTTATGTAGGGCCTTTGATTTAGTCATTTGTAATGGCTTGACTAGATGGGCAAAGTTCGGTAATTTCACTTGCAATACTTATAATGGAGCAAGTGTGGTAGGTTATGTAATTTTCTCTCATGGTTTATGTGAGAAAATGGAAGAATTTTTGGTTGGAGATCAGTTGTGGGATTTGAAATTAGATCACAAGCTAATTTATTTATGTTTCTCTGGGATTGGAAAGAAATAATTAGAGTCAAAAATTCAGCATGTCCAACAAAATCTCCCATAGGGCAGAATTCTTTTGACCCCAGAAAATTGTAATACCTTCAAAATGACACTAGAGAGGCTCCTTGAGAAGGAGAAAATTACAATTCACAACCTTCATAGTCATGAATTAACACATTTAATTCAATGCGCACTTGCAAAGTGCAAAAGAACAAAAATTAAGAAGTCTGAAACAAATTGCTTTTTGGTTAATGCTTGGTTTGACGAGGAATGCAAAAAGGAAAGGAGAATGTGGAAAGAGTCAAACAAGGATAACATAAAGCTCAAATATTACAAGCAGTTATTAAGCAAGAAAAAAGATGATTTCATGGTTTCAAGGAGGGAAGAACTAATCTTCCTTAGGAAAAATAATCCCAAATTATTTTGGAAGGAGCTCCAACCGAAAAAGATACAAATTGGAAATAATATTACAACTTCTAAATGGGTTGACTATGAAAGACAACTCTATGAGTAGGGTCTCAAGGTTGACCTTCCCCCCTTGGTCAACACTGATACTGAACTCTTCACGGTACAAGAGGTAGAGATGGGTATCAAGAAGTTGGTTGTTGGAAAAGAAAAAGATTTAGCTGAACTCCAAGCAGAATATCTAAAGTGGGGATCAAATATTCTTGCACCTCACATTACAAAAATCTTCAACTACATCATACAACAAGGGCTCCCCACAGATTGGACAACTAGTCTGGCAATACCTCCTTTCAAGAGTGGTGATGTCAATAATCCCTCCAATTATAGGACCATTATGATAAACCCTTTGTTTGCAAAGCTATTTGGAAGCATGCTAGAAAACAAAATTAGCAAGTGGGCAGAAGAAAGAGATAAGCATGCTAAAGGTCAAGCAGGTTTTAGACCTAAGCATTCCATAGTTGATCATTGCATAACTTTAAGGCACATCATTGAAAAAGTTTGGGAGAAAAAGGAAGAAGTCTTTTGTTGGTTTGTTGATTTCAAAAAAGCGTTTGACTCGTTTCTTAGGGATAAACTTTGGCAGAGAAAGGAGGAACTTGGGGTTCCTAAATATTTGAGAGCGGTTGTGCATAGGCTGTATGAAGACGTGAAAGTCAAAATTAGAACTTCAGCAGGCATTTCTGAAAGTTCTAGAAGCGATATTGGGGTCAAGCAAGGTTGCCCACTATCTCCTACCCTTTTTGGTTTATATATCGACAAGCTTGAGGAGTGGTTAAATTTACAAGGGGGTGATGGTATCTATTTGTGCAAGTTTGTTATAAGGCTTCTTTTGTATGCAGATGACTTTATTCTGATTGCTAAATTGACTCTTGGTTTGCAAGAACACTTACTATCCCTTGAGCATTTTTGTAGAAGTGTGGGGATGCAAGTCAATATCAGCGAAACGAAAGTAGTGGTCTTCTCTAAGAAAAGAAAACATAACCAGCATAAGTTCTACTTTGAAGGCAACATTCTGGAAGAAGTTGCAGATTACAAATACCTCGGAATTGACTTCAACAAAAATCTAAGATGGAATGGTTGTAGAAAGAAAAGAACTTTGGGGGGTTGGAAAGCATTTCATGCTTTTCAAAATACGTGTAGAGAGGCAGAGTTATGGGACAGGAAGGCCACTCAAACTCTTTTTGGGCTTCTAGTGATTCCGGTGATTCTCTATGGTTGTGAAATGTGGGCTAGTTGTGCCTCTGACATGCAATGGAAACAAATTGAGAAAATTCAGAAGCATTTTATTACAAACAAATTTAAGATTAAAAGTATAGTTCCTTATGATATCTTGTTAAGTGAAATAGGGACTGCTCCTATTGAAGCAATTGCTATGGTGTGAGTCAGAAGGTATTTAAAAAAAATGAGCAAAGGGAAGAGGGTAGATGGCCTAAGGTTATCTTTAATGATAGATTGTGCAAGAGCAAAAAAACTTGAATGCAACAAAATAAGAAATTGTTTAGTAAATGGGGTATTTGCTTGAATGTGTGTCCCATAAACAACAAAGAGATAAAAGCTTTTGTTATGGAAAAGTTCCACAAATGTACTTGGGATAAGGAGCTAGGAAGAAAGAAAAATAACTATATTGAAGTGTTTAATCCCACTCATAATCATCAACCAAAAGCATACATAGAGGCCAATATCTCTTGGAGAGCCAAAATTCTTATTGCTCAGTTAAGAACTAATTCTCATCAACTTTGTTGTGAAACAGGGCGTTGGAAAAGGCCAAAGGAAGTGTGGGAGGAAAGGGTATGCATTTTTTGTTCTTCCAGAAAAATAGAAACAAAAAAACATTTCATTTTAGAATGTGGGGCCTTCAAAGACAACACAGAAAGTTATGCAGATATGTTGGTAGCTAGCTCTTTAGATAATTATTTAACAAGGGGTTTGTTGAGAAGCTGGGAGCATTTATTGTGAAGCTTCACAGAAAAGGGCCGAATACATCAAGCAAACGAAATAACAATCTGTCCCATAGACTATGATTAACCGCATAGACATGGACATTAATCATCTCAAAACTTGCTAATCATCTAAAGACTCACATAACTTAGCAAACAAATCAATTGAAACTGAATATATTAGAAAGAAGTTTGAAATAAAATTGCATCTTTTCACTGTACAAGTAACATTGTGTGAATATTTTAGGCCATAGTTTCCCTGTTATAAGTTTTGAAACTTTCCTCCTATATTTTCTAGTAGAATTTGCCCCAAATCCATCAGAAATTTGTTGAGATTATAAATTTGAGTTGTGAATTTTCCATAATTTGAATGTTATGGAAATTTTTCATAGTGTTGAATCCATATATACATTCAAAAACTCATTTTAAACAACCAAAAATCACAATTTAACTTAAAATAAAATCTCAATTAAAAAATAAAATAGTCATTCTTGCACTATCAGGAATTTCAAACCGAAATAGTCATTATTGGACTCTCACGAATTTCAAACCGTTCCGTGGCCACATAGGAGAATTTTCACATCGAAAAATGAAAACATGGATAAATGTGCAAGAGCAACCATCTGGCTCCGGTTTTGAAGCCACGAAATAATGGCATGGGTACTTTAAGTCACATATCCAAACACACAAATTCATGCGCAGCCAGGAAACCGGGGCAATGAGCTCCCACCTAACTAACGATATCATCATGACGCGTAATTTGGCAGGCACATGCCCAATACACTTTATGCCACCAAAAGCGATGTGAGCACGTGCTCCGATTATTCTAAAAATCCCCCAAACAGCAAGCTACCTAAGGTTGTTGTGAACCGCATAAAATCCTCAAGCTACCTAAGGTTGTTGTGAACCGCATAAAATCCTCACCATATTCTATTTCTATTTGGAGCGTGTCAAAGTCCGGTGTTCACAATTTTCATAAAATATAGAACCACAAGGTTTAGTCTTTGTCTCAATATTCTGGACGGCCAGGGCCTCTCTCGGGGTTGACATTAGTGCACGCATATCATTGGCAAATTTGGAATGTCAAGATTCATTTATTATTATGATATCATGTAAAGTAATTCGCCGGAATTTGCGTATATGCGGGAAGCGTGGAAGCTGCCTCGCCATATGTATGCGGGAAGTGGGTTGGCGTGGCATGTAAGGAGTTGGCATGAGAGGGCGACTTGTAGTAGAAGGCGGCGTACTCTGTGCGGGTGGCTTCTTGGTATAGCGTAAGTTATGGAGATTTTACAGCCTTTTTATAATTAAAACATTGTTAGCTTGCAGCGTATATACTTTAAATTGATGTGTAATGTGTACTCATCAGAGGCACGACCTGTCCCTTTTGAACCTTTGTTGAAAACTAAAGGCATCCTATCTTTAGGCGTATAATATCTCACATTTTAATGATGGGAGAGGGGTTAAAAATTATTTTATTATTATTACTGGCCGGAAAAAATTAAAAATTTAACTTTTCACTATTGATATAATTTTAAAATCAAATATTTAAATATTCTCGGAATTTACAATCCACATCAATTCACCTCTAATGAATGCTTTACCATGGTATATCCAAAAAAATACCCCTTCCCCTATCAAAAAATACCCCTGCCCCTACTAAATGCTTTACCATGCTATATTTTTCTTCATCTAAAACCATTTAGACTTAAATCCACAGAGTTACCTGCAGTAGAAATATTCCCTAGAGAGCGAATCCTCTTCGTGTGATTCGATTTCTTCATAGTGTTTCATGTCTAACCGTCTCAAGGAAGTTAAAGTCACCTTTACAACTTTCACTTCCTTCAAAGTAGACTTCTCACTACTTAGCTGTATTCCAATAAAAGACTTCCAAATAAATGCAAATTATTTTTGTGAAAGTCCTCGTCCTCATATTTCTTAGGCTTATCCGGTGAGTGAGTCATGTGTCGCTGGGGCAAGGGGCATGAAAGGATGGAAAAGATCAGCATTCTTGTTTAAATTTTATTTTGATTAAAGCTGTATTCATAATTTCAAATTTATATAATAATTAGTTTTTAATAATAATAATATTAAATTGTTGTATAATATTTGTATTCGTGAGATATTTTAAATATAATAATATAATTTTAATGTTGCAATTAATTTAAATATTAAATTGGTGTAAGAGATTAAATCTATTTTAAGGTTATGATTTAATTACTAAAAATATTAAAATTTACAAAAGTGCATAGGCATATGTTTTCAAAACCTAAACTTATGAATGTTTTTATTAGAAAGTACATGTTTTCATCATTAAACCCATTAAAATATATTTAAAAATAACTATAAATATATTTAAAAGTACAACTTAAATGGATATAATGTTTAAGAATATGGTTTCCTACAAAAATTTCACACATCAATTATATTTGACTTGACTATGACATTAAAAATAAATTATTATTATTATTATAAATTAATTTCATAATACATAAAAAAAATTATTATTTTTTTTTTTGTTAATTAGGTTACTTCTATTATTATACAAAATGTAACAAAATGATTACAACGAGGCTTGCCTCAAAAATCACCATGCTGAGATGTATTTAACACAACTGGACACCTGACCTTAATAACCAGAAGACCAACATTTGTCCCAGACCAAAACTGGAGAACCCACAGACTGCCAAAAAACCAGACTGACTCAATGACCCCTATCTTGCTTACAGACATCGACATTGACCCAACAGTGTAGCATATGAAAATAAAACAGCATACATAGTCACGCATGGAAGCCGCGTTCGACTCAAAAGAGCTGAGTTCAACTTCAGCTTTGCAAAAAGAACTCCTCTGACAAAACAGATAACAAGACATATCAGATATACTTCATGGGGAGACCAGTACCACCACCCTTGCTCTCTGGAGATCTTCTCAAGTATCCACAGAAGTGGAGGGCTGCTCTTCCACCACCCTGCAACCGTACTGATCCGATGCGCTTGAGTTTGTGTAGGGTGCATATCTTTCACCGGCTCACTTGGTCCTGCCACCGCCACCGCACCCGAGGCTTCCGTAGGCTGAGCTCTTTGACATAGGATTGGAGACGAGGACCTTCGTTTCGCAGGGCGTTCGGCTAGAGCTGCATGTTCGCATTTCTCAATTCACACCAAGACATAGTATGTTGCGTTGTCCAATAAGCAAGGGAAGCTGAACTGGGTAGAGGGATGCGAGCTATGCCCACAGATATCAGCACGTGCACGCCCCCTGCCTCGCCCACGGCCTTGCCTTGCGACCCTTGAATCAATTTCATCTGATGATGAATCCGAGGGGTGCGGGGAACGCTGAGGAATGGCTCTGCCTCTAGCGCCTCCCCGAGACCCTCCTCTACGGCTACAGAGGCGAAGCCGTTCTCACGACATATTACAAAGGAGCTGGAAGGAAAATGGCTTAAAGAAGCTGGAGTGGAAATGACACAGGGGAGCTGGAAATGACACAGGAAAGCTGGAGCAACAATGAGACAGAGAACTATGGCTGCACAGAGACGGCGCGGGGGACCCGGAATTGAAGCCCGAAGGTTTGGAAATTGGCAGAGGCACAGAGAGCAGGAGAAACCCAGCCGTGAAAACACTCAAGAGCCCTTCAAACATGAAATTGACCAGAGGGAACGCCCCAAATCGACCAGACCAGCTCTTAAGAGCACGAAGATGACAAACACGGTGGATCGGACTTTCAGAGGATGAGACCAAGGCCATCAGAGACGAGGGCTGAGGTCTGAACCTCCAAGAACTCCTCCAGACCCTAGTAATCAACAACAAGTCATAACAACGAAGACCCCAAAGGAAAACAACATGCAAAGCTTGAATGAGAAAGTAAATTACCAGCGCCAGCTCGCAGTAATTATACTGCGCGGCACCTCCTTCATCCATGTGCGAACCAATGCAAGTGACCTGCAACCTGAAGGCCGACGGAAGAGCAAACAAGCGAGAGCAGTTGCTGTGGGCGGCAGTCTTGACTGTGAAATAATTGCGACCTTGCAAGCGAACCTCGGTTATATGCCTCGCCCGTTGTGGATTGATTGCTGGCCTTAACTGCTGAGGACAGATGGCAGGACTGGGCTGCCACTTGCCCAGTGGGAATCCCGCCTCTGTCCTTTCCCTCTTAAATAACACCCGCAGCTGGGAATAAAAAAATTATTATTATTATTATTATTATTATTATTATTATAACCTTACTTTTTTATAATATTATTTATTATTTTTGTTTAGAATATATTATAGTTTTCCATATATATATATATATATATAACACTCAAAAGTAAATTATTAATTATTATATAAAAATAACCTAAAAAGTTATTTTAACTTTTTACAAATTTATTATTAAAAGGAAAAAGTTGCTAATAAATTGAGATTTGAAATTATAAATTAAAATTATATATATATATATATATATACACACTCTATTAGAGGTTAAGGAAAATCCATAACAAAACCAAAGCTTTTTCTTATTTGAAATTATATAGAATTATGTTCCAAAATATATCTCTCAAACTATACAAAAAAAATACTTGATTTCTTAATTTCAACTTGACAATATTGTGTTTGAGTCCACTATGTTATATCATAAAACATACATGAACTCTATGTTTTAAACTAGTTTTTCCATTTATAAGTTTGTGATAGAATTATAACTTACCAGAAAAATGATAAGCCCTGAACTAGACAATCCTCATTAAATTCATGTATTAAGAAAGTCTAACTTGAAGTGATAAAGCCTCTTTATAAAGTTCATCTTCTTTGACATTATTTTCCATTTAAATATGCAAAAAGGATGTCCATTCAAAATTTTAATGCACTTTTTAATTTGAAAAAAGATGGGGTATAATCTCATGTTTTGAATCTTCATTTTAGTGTTGGTTTGGTTAATGACAAGTTTAGAGTCACCCAACATTTGAAATTTTTTCAAATCAAGCTTCATGGCTTAGAATAGAAGAATCCACAAGGACATGAATTCTATCTTAGAGTTTGAGCCTAATTATGGAGGGTATCTAAGGATATAGGAATACTATTGTGAGAGATGGAGAACCGCACCAGCTCCACGTCATGCAAGATGTCCCTCAGAAGCTCCATTAAAGAAACCCAAATGGATCTCATTGTCTAAGATAGGAAGAATAGTTTTTCTTATTATTTGTTTCTTTAGGCTGAGTATTCTATTCATTCATTAGCTTTTTTACAAGCCCAAATACCATATCAACTAATACATGTTTATCTTGGAAAACTAATAAGTTCCTCGCTCACCATAAGAAATAAACATAGAAGAGTGGGAGAACCATATAACATAGCAAAGAAGCATCTACAAAGCATGCAAACAAACATGTTTCCAACCTCTTCCCTCCCATCTAACTACAAAATCAAACATTGACTTTAGAGATGTCTATATTTGAAAGGAGAATGAGAAAGAGATAAATAAATGATAATTAGATTCTATTTATTTTTTACATAGTGAACACCAGCCCAAACATGAACAACCCATTTTTAATAACTCATCCCAAGTTAAGAGTTTAACAGAAATTTCCAACCACATCATTGTATTTTCCTTTACTAGAGTATGGATCTTCTATAATTTCTCCCACCACCATCTTTGTTCATCCTAAAATCCTAGCTCCAACCAAGCTTTATTCCTAACTTGTCTATGAAGACACCATTAGCTGGGATTTTAATCCAACTAATTGTAGCCTCTGCTTTTGGATCCAAGTGAATGAATCTATGACTAAACAACCCATATATGAGGCCCATTCTTTGGCAAGGCCATCCTTGACCATATCTACTCTATAGATATCCACCTAAGGCTACCCATTGAAAAAAATATAGAGATCTAATGTCCCATAAATAATAATAGCCTTTTTTATTTAGTTCAATAATCATATTTTTTGAAAGTTTGAAAGAGTCACATACAAAAAACTAGGGGTCCTCACCTAGCTACACATTCCTTTTTTTTTTTTCAACTTTCGAAGAAATTCACAAGCCAATGAAAGGAAATGAATCCACAAGCTCCTTCCAAACTGAGGACCCATCCCTTGCAAATTTCTTAGGCATGTTGAGCCACTCTGTTATGGAACAATCACCCAAGTATTTAGATTGCATGAAACAAACCCAAAAATAATTGATAAATATTAATCTTCATAAATTGTTTGCAGCCAATGATTTTCTAAACTGGAATATGTTTTTAAGCCCTAGCCCCCCATATTTTTTGGCTTGGAAATTAGAGGACATTTTATTAGGGGAATATCATTTGGATTCATGTTACTACCATAATAATTTGAAGCAAGTTTTTCTAACTTTTTGAGGATACCCTTCGATGTTTTCATGATTAATTTCAAATAAATTGGTACGTTGTCTAGGGCTACTTTGATAAAAACTAGTTTGCCACTCGTGGACAACCATTTATTGGTCCACGAGGATATTTTGGCTTCTATTTTTTTGAAAAACCACAACCAATATTCAAAATGATAGGTGTTTGATTTTGGAAATAAACATAGATATTAAATTCATTCCTCTATCGTTTTTCATAGAAAAGGTAGAGTTGAATCAAATTCAACAACCATACCCTCACCTAGAAAGAGAAAAATAACACAATGTTTGTTTATATTTGTATCCATCACTATGACAAGGAAATACATATTCAATATTTTTAAGAATAAAAATTCCTAAGAATATTTTGTGTTGAATAAGAGTATGTCATCCACAAACAAAAGATGCTTTAATACCTCTAAGGAAGCCACTTTGACACTTTTGGGATCACCTTTATGTTTTCATTTTTTCATCAACTTGCTCAACCTTTAATAACTAATAGAAACAGGAAAAGAGACATTAGGAAACCCTATCTAAGACCTCATGAGGAACATGATAAAGAATATGGTGAGTTGTTGATCAAAAATACAAAAGAAGTAGTTGAGACACAGTCCGTGATCCAATTAACCACTAGGGTTCTCATAGCCATTTGGATTGATTTCATGTAAATAAAGACCCACTAGGCCTTGTTTTTGTCCTTTGAGAGGTCTAGCTTAACTATGATAGAGGGTGGATTAATAATCTTGATAAGGTGCATGGCTTCTTGAGCCAAAGAGACTACATAATGTATTTATCTCCCAAATAGGAATCCAAATTGCTCCTCAAAGATGAATCTACTAAACATTAGTTTGAGTTTATTGGTTATTAACTTCGAGATTATTTTATATATGACATTACAATAGGATATGGGGTTAAATTAATAAAATGAATATGTGTCTTATTTCTTGGGAATAAGGGCTAGATGTGTCGAGTTGAAGGCTCAAATAATCCTACTAGATTACTAATGTTCATAAACTTCCCTAAAGATATCATCCTTTTCAAGATTGTAAAAGCCATGATATAATTCCACCTTCAGGCCATATAACTTTATACTTTTACCATTCTACATAGAAAATAAAGTTGTGTGAACCTCCTCCCCTATGATATTTTTGGAAACATCTTCATTCAATTTATCTATAAAAACTCTAGGAAAAATATTGAGCACATCAAGAATTTTGTGGAATGGACATCTCGAAGGCTCCAAGAACCATTTTAGAAGAAACAACCCTTGCTATCCTAAACTTTATCAATATTTGTGGAGACCTAAGCACCCTCCCTAGTTCTTATCTTCTAGATAGTGTTTATATTTCAATAATAAGTTATGTATTTGTGAAAGAAATTGGTATTATTTTCTCCTTTTGAAATCCAAAGAACACTATATTTTAGGTGTCAATGGTCTTTTCTTTTGCTAATAGATCTTCCTTAGTGCTAGAAGGAAATATATGGAGGACTCCTCAACCTCTAAAATGGGCATTAAATAATTTCTTAAGAGAATATCCTTTAATTTATTCTCAGTGTCCAACAAAAGAATTTTCCACTTGATTTTGAACTAATGAGCCTAAGGCATGGAGACCACTTTGATTTTCCTTAAATTGTTTGCAAATTGTTTCATCATAGAGTTGTTTGATTACTATAGGGAGATGGTCTAAAATTTCCCCACTTTCACCCAAGATTCGATATTCCAAGTACCATTAAGACAACCTTAAAAAAATCCAATATTTCCATCTACATATACACCAATATTGTGCACATTCCTCTAGGCAGGAAAATCCTTTGTAGAGGATAAAACCACTAATTGAAGGGATTCAAATAGATCGATAAAATAAAAATCTAGAGGGTCATGGTAGGAATGTGATCCCCAAACCTCCCCAAGATAGAATGTAAGATTGAGATCACCTCCTAATACCACATGTGGTCTAAGAGGACACCATATAATGAGAAAGACTCCCAACAAGTGTTACTATTAATATAATTCCCATAGACATTGATAAGTCAAATTGATTTACCCAAATCATGAACTTTTAAATCCACCAAAACCTCGAAAGGGGGAAGAGAAAAAAATATGTTTGAAATAGAAGGATTCAAAGATGCCAACATGACCCCTATTACTCCTTAGATACTAGGGCCACATAATTCCAATATTTTAACCAAGGAAATATATTTTTGTGGGATTTCCATCTAGGGCAAATGGTTTGTTGTAGGAAAATTACTATTTCGAGAACTAGAAAAAAACTAGTCACTTCAAAGCTAGAAACGTTTTCAATTTCTCTAGCCCTTGAAAATTTAGAGTGAGAAACATCATTTAGGACCTTGGGGGAGAGAATTGTGTTCTCTAAGAGTTCGATTTATTGTTGATTTTTAAAAAAAATGAATTTTTCATTATACCTTCAACTTGGCTAAGGAGAGATTGATCTTCCTTCCCATTTTTTGTCCAAGGATCTTGTCAAGGACTAGACCCCCCTCCATAATGTTATCCTCTAAATGTTTAGCTTTCAATATAAATAAGTAACTATAAGAGGAATATGGTTTACTCTAGCCCTTGTTGAACTTAGAACGGGAAGACCCTTTTGGAGAGATAAAAACCATTCCCTCTATGAGTGAATTATTGAGAGGATCTTGGATACAATATGGAATGGAAGCTTTTGAAGAAGGCCTAACTAAAGGAAAACAAACATCAAGGGGAAGAGGCAATAGGGAAGAAGAGGATAGGCTTGTAAATGGGGCTTAGGGATGATAACAACCAACCAACATATCATGATAGTGAAACATTCATTGAATCAAGAATAGAAATGGGAAGACAAGGATATATCTTACCACTAATGGGAAATGAGTTTGGTTCAATTGGTTTAATCTAGGTCCTAGTGTTCATAGAGCTCTGCCACTTGACTTGAGGTGGAGGACCTAAATTTTTTCTTGAGGAAACCTTGTCCATAGTGGTTAGATCCCCTTTCTCATCCAACTTTAGCTTTAGGTTCCATGACTTGTTGATGGTGGAGGAACTAGCTTAAGAATAATTGTATTGGGAGAATATTTTGCCAACTACATGACACCAAAAATGCTAAAACAAAACCCTCTAATAATCAAGCCTTTGAGGCCAAGAATATTCCCTGAAAGGAACTTTTACCTTGTCCAAAAGCCCTTTGGAAGTATCTATTTCCACTAGTATCTACAACCACCTACAATATATTTTTGGATTCCTAATCATTTTCCACCTAAATAAATTTCCAAATATGGTTATTGATAGACTCTTGGAAACCCTTAGTCTAGAAATGTTATGGGAGACATTGGAAGATGACCCAAATATGAGATATGGAGTGGGGCTCTCTATAGGGATCAAATGATAGCTTCTAGTTCTTCAAGAGGATGTTAGAGGGGCCCTGTGACCAGTTCCCATCAAGAAAAATATATCTTTCCTCTTATGAGGCAAAATGAAACAACATCCAACTATAAGCCAAGAATAAGAACATTGGTTTGTAACCCACTACCTCTACCCAATGTTGCTTAGTCTAGGAACACATCAAGTCTGTTCTCAAAGACTTATCACAAAAACTACCCATCGTTGCTTTCAAACAAATGTTTGAGATAAATACTAGAAGAATATCATCACCTACCACCATTTTACATGGTATCTTGTCTTCCTAATGCATTTGGACTTTTGAGAAAGAAATCGAAAATTATTTGAAGGGGAATTTGTAGTTGAAACATCAACCACCTTTGAGCTTATAATGATTAGTTATTCCAAGGAAGGAGGGGGTGAAGGAAGATGTTGTGTTGAACATATGTCCTTGGATCCATCCATAATAAAGGTGTTACCCACATGTGCTTTTGTTATACTTCTCAAGAGATCCAACTCAAATGAAAACCAAGTGAGGACATATGGAGAACTAGACGGACATGAGGCCAACTGTAGGATAGATTTCCCGACTGCCTATATGAATTCATTATTCATTGGAAATATTTTGGGCTCTTCATGTGATCAAGTGATTTTTGAAAGAGTAGTATAACCTGGAGAAGGAAGAATTCCTTACTTCAAGGGTGTGGGTCCATCTCTTTTCTCTTCCCAAGGAATATTGAGAGGAGGAAATCCTTGAAGTCATTGGAAATTCCATTGGAAAGTTTTTTAAAGTATTAAAGGCTACTAAGAGAGGGATGTACGCATCATATACTCAGGTATGTGTTTACATGAATATCTCCCAACCTCTTCCAGGCTCCATGAATATTTATTATCAATATAGTGTTTGGAGGCAATCTCTCGATTATTGATATGCCCCCTTTAGATGCAGACATTGTCATGGATATAGACATATTATTAGGGACTATCTAATGAATATATAGGAATCATCTAAATCACACCCTTCTTAGAAAGAGAAATATGATTAAGGAAAAGTTCCCCAAGGAAGAAGAAATTTCAGTCCTAAGGGTACCTCAAATCCTAACTAGATCCCTAGACATAAAAATAGGTTTGAGTCTATCTCCACTCCAAAGGAGTCTCAATAGTAAGAAAGCATTCAATCAAGCATGCAATTAGAAAAATAAAAATCCCATAACCCATTATCAAATCCTACAAAGCCCATGCAAAATTTTCTTGAAGAGCACGAACAAAATATAACACCACAAGAAATTATTAGCTCCCCTTTAGAATAAATAGAAGCAAAAACCCTATTAGGAGATATAGATATGGATGACTCACGAATCATTTCCCTTGTAGAAGGATGGCATGCAAAATATGTGAAGGACTTGTTAAATCATTAGGCTAAAATTCCATATAACATCTATCTTCTAAGCAAAGAAATAAACCAACTAGACTAGAGTTTTTAATAGTTTGGTCTTGGGGTTCAAATACAAGATTTTAGGTGGCCTCTATGGAAGACAAAGAAGCCAAAAAATGAGGTTGCAAGAGCGATAAGGCACTGATTCAAAAAGACGGTGAACAATTAGTTAACTCAAGGAAAATCCTACCAGTCTCAGACATTCCCCCCTTGAAATCTTGAACCAACTACAAGGAGTTTATATGTAGTCAAGATTATTGTAGTCAGTGTCTTGTTTGTCTCTAGAATCTCTTGGATATTATTCTTTTTTTGGAAATTGAAGCTATATGTAGCTTTTTTTTATTAATGGAAGGATCCTTTTACCCCCAAAAAGGGAGGTAAATTTAATTAATGGAAAGAAATATTAAAACAATATTATATTTATTAAGTGTTTAAATATAATATAATTTTTGCAAAGAAAGTTATGAGCAAGGAAAAAACACTTTACAATTTTTCCAAATACTTTAAAAAATCAACTACATTAATTTCAATAAATATATTTTAGTTTTAAAAGTTTAAAGCACATTATAAAATTAATTAAGTTAATTTTAGTAGATACTAGCATAGTTATATAAATTAAATGGGTGATAAACTTTCATTATGGGGAGATATTGTCACCTAACCTTACATTTAAAACTAATAAAATAATACTTATAATAGAAAATTAAAAAAAAACATAATAATAACAAAAAATAATCATATCACGCACAAATAAAATACTTCAATTTCCACTGTAGTTTTTAAGTACACTTCATTATAGATATTAAGTAATTAAAAGTAAAGAAAAAAAATAATTTACATTTTAATATCAAAGATATACGTAATTCCTTTAATGCTTAATTGACATATTATATATAAAACACAAATATATTGATAATAAAAAAATATTTATTGCTAGCCATTAATTATGTTTATATTAAACCAACATAGATCCAACTCCAAATATACGAAGCCCCAAGAGGGATTAAATCTATCAAGATGCAAACATTTTTCTTTAATGAAAAACTTAAGGAAAGGTTTGTGAGTCAAAATATTTGATTCCTCTTAGCTCTTTGTATATTCAAAGTTACCATATATATATATATATCATTCGCAGTCTACAAATTAAAATGTGAATACATACCCCAATCATATTTGGAAGTACAAAACATATATCCATAGAACTATATCTGTATATAAAATGTTAGATGTCAACTTTATAATACAACTTGAGTGGGCCTAATGGTTAAGAACATGTGTTTCCTCTTAAGAGATCATAGGTTCAATACCAGAAGGGGTAGAGTATGCATGCATTCGTAGACTTAGCAGTCAAATCATTGTGTAGAAGTGGGTCCTTTGTCCCACAAACAAGGAGGTATTTTTAGTTATATATATCTATATATATATATATATATATATATTATCTATATATATATATATTATATATATATATTTATATATTATATATATATTATATATATATATATATATATATATATATATATATATATATATATATATATGATGATGATGATGATGACGATGATGATGGTTACCGTCCACTGAGACCAAATTGGTCTATCAGACCTATAATTTTCTTAGCTTTTAATTGTCTGGCTCCTCGTCTTTCTTGGCGAGATTGATGTTGTAGCTTTCTTTTTTCTCTACGGTCTTCCAACTTCCTTTATCTTGTAACTCCTTCATCTCTTCTAGTTCTTGGGAAATTGGTGTCTTAGCTTCGTGATCTATTGTGTTCATCCTTTTGAGGATAGTCGGAGAAAAAGTTTGGTCTAGGAGATTTGCTTTGCTGTTAAATGAAGATTTATTTTGTGCGGTATTCGAATCCTCATAACTGCTGATGCTTGAGGGGTTGTCGAGTTCACCTGTTTGTTGTTGGGCGGGGCTTTCTCCCTGCTTGCCTTGAGAGTTGTTTCTTTCTTGCCCGATTTGTTGTGATTCAGATTTTTCTCTAGAGTATTCTTCTTTGATGATAGTGTAGTGTTTTTTTCGTGCTCCTTCCCACCATGTAGATCTGTGGTGGTTTTTTCTAGCATAATTTTTTTGGGAGGCTTTTGGGCAATTTTTGGCTAGATGCCCTATCCCAAAGCAAGATCGACATCTGAAGAGGACACTTTCATAATTGAATTTTTGGTTCCACACATAGTCTTTACTTGTTAGGTTTATTTCAGCTGGGAATCCGGCGTTGAAGTCCATTTCCACACAGATGCATGCATAGGTGGTTCTCGCATATTCCTCTATGTCTGGGCACCTGCAATAAAATTTCACGATTGCATTTCCAATGGATTTTAGCTAGGAGAGATTCCAAAGATGCAAGGGTAGGCTTGGAAATGTCACCCAAACTGGTGCTAAGGTTATGACTGTGGTTGAGGGATCGAATGATGGGTTCCATGGCTTCATGAATAGGCCTGAGTTTTCCCAAAACCAAGGGCCAGAATCTAGAATACATTGTCTTCTTTCAAGATTTTCAAAATCTACTATAAATAAACCCCTAGCATAGGGGTAGATATTAATTTCATCAGTAATGACAGGCTTCCATACCTTCGAGATCCAATTGTGGAGAGCTGTTAGCCGCAACCAAAAACCATTGAACTGGCAAATTAAGGCACTTTTGGAAAACTTCAAAGCCTCATTAAGTCAAGCCTGGACCACCTGGATAGTGGGAGCTAGGGCTTCATTGATGATATGGGTAGGAGCTTACCCTCTAGAAGCAGAAAGAACTGAGCCAACAACTATTTTCGCGAAGCTGGGAGCCATATTTGCTCGTAGAACCTAGCCATAGAGAAATAAGTCAGAAGATTAGATCTAGATCTAGCTGCAGAAGATTGAATAAGTGGTTTGTCTATGAAACTGGATATTGCCTTTGATAACCCCACAGTGTGAGACAACGGAGAGTGCTGAAACACAACGTGGGAGCCGAGACCTAGCCGTAGAGAAATAAGGCATAAGATTAGATCTAGAACCTAGCCACAGAGTCTTAATAATCCTTTTAATATGCAAGAAACCTTAGTAGGAAAAATCATGCTTTTAGTACCCAGAATCAAATCCTACTCCAGACAAAAATAAATCACCTACTTTCGCTTCAAACAAAAAGAAAATATTAGTCAATCATAGCTGCCCGCACAAGACAACAATGAACCACTCGATCTGGAGATGCCCATGTAAAATAACAATGAATCAAAAATAAGATCTCTGCATTCAAAGAACTCTGAATATTTTCCCGTCCATCCTGCTTAAACCACGGCACCTCTTGCCCAAGCTCATTGACCCTCGTAGAACCGCCACTCTCCTGCCTCTTGTCACTGACTGAACCATTAATTTTCATTCCTTCCATAGCATTCCCATCTATAATCGTCTTCTTGACTAATGTTTTACTTCTCACGCTACCATTACTATACGTATTATTTTATTATTTTATAGCAAAGTCTATTTAATTTCCATGGTAAAGGGGGAGTGAATCTCCATGATTAAGAATTTTGTTACATTTTCTTTCTTTTATATTTAAATGATAAAGTTACATTCTGCATATACACTACAAGAGTGAATTCATGAAATATCCCCAAAACAAGTGATTATACATAAAGAACACCTACGAGTACATATGTTCATAAAAGATATGAGATCTTGTGTCTTACAACATAAACTTGTGCATAAAAAGAAGTCTATACCAGCAGAAGCTATTTAAAAAAATCAATTGCAAACAAAATACCCCACCACCTAAGGGTGTGTAAAACAAATGAGAGAACAAGCAGAGGGTCAACCATGATCCATAGATTTTGCACCATAGAGAAGCATGTAATAAGAAAACAATATAAGTAAAATATAATTATTCATGATTCTTGCATGGTGAAAATATTATCCTTGAAAAAAACATTTCAAAATTGATAGCTAAAAGTTGTTGTGAACAAAGCTAAAAGAGATTGAGTATATAAATATCTCCATGAGGAACCATGTGTAAAAACTAGGTTTAAGTAGCATCCGACTCCTAGGAGTGATCCCTCTATCGATGATGAAAAAATTCATGGGACTAACAATTGACCTATTCAAAAATAACGCAAAGATCCAACTCCAAAAGGATACCATATTTTGAAAAGAAGTATGATGCATGATTCCTTTACTATAAATGTGAGAGCATGAAAAGAATATGAAAGTATTAATAATGTACCTGATCTCCTCAAGAATAGGAAAAAGATAAATGTTCCTATAAAAATTAGTGTTATTGATCCAATTTATAGATAGCTTAGAGTCTCTAAAAAATTTGTAGATATGTGCAACCCTTCTCTTTGGGAAACAAAAGAAAGTTTTTCCAAACTAGGAGTTCTACTTGGTTATTTCCCCCAGGTCGCAACCCCATTTGACTTTGAAATTATGACTTTGTGAAAGGAATAATATAAATCCACCTCCATAGTTCTGCCCATATTTGATAGAAGCATTATTAAATAAATCCCACATCTTAGATGAATAATATATTGTGGGATAATTGGTCTAGGGGCTGCAATACCTTTTTCTGAGGATAATGAAATAAAATGGGCAACAACTCATCTACAATGTTCCTAGGAACTAAAACTTTATCCTAGGAAACCACCCTGTTCCTGGCCAGCAATACACCTTATAGACAATGAGGGGGACAACTTTGAAAGGACTATAGAATAGGTTGGCACACCAAAAATTCCATGACACCTCTAGATCCACCCCTTCCCAATAGATTCACTGGCATAGAGTTGTGCTACAAGCCTTCCAAACATACTGATAGAAGGGGCATTCCATAAACAAATGAACGACAATTTCCCCTTTATTTTGACATAATGAACACCAACGAGGACCACACATGAATCTTCTATGGAGGAAATTCCAAGTAGGAACCTTCTTCATCATAAGACACCACATAATTAATTTTGATTTAGGGGGCATTTTTCTTTCCAAACCGCCTTCCATCACCACGTTTCCTCCATATTCACTTTGTCATCCATGAGGAATATAAATCTCATCTTTGGAGCATAAGTTCTAGTGGGGGGAAACACCAAATAAGTTAATCTGTTGTTCAATAAATCTTTTGTAACCTTCAAATAAAGTTTGTCCCTGCCATGAAGTCCAATATTCCCCCGCTATACCAAGCTCCTTTGTAGATTTCCATCAATAGGTAGATATATTTGATTTATGTTTGTCTAGCCTTATTAACCTGTCATCTAATGAACTAGGATTAATTTACTTATGAGAGACCACTAATTTCTATAGGATTTGCATTGAAGTCAAACGATAACCACATTCTACAACAACAATTTTGAAAAATGAAATAGGTTCTTTAAACCTACTTTAAACCCCAACCTCCAAGGCTTTTTGGTTTTGCAATAGAGTCCTATTTTTACCCATGGTAGCATCCATGATTCCTTTTCCCCTGCCCAAAGGAAGGATGAGCATAACTTCTTGGATTTTTCTAGAACATATTTGGGGATCCATGCTAGAGAAGCCCAATATACCAAAATGGTTTTGAAGACCAGTTTAATAAGAACTAGGTGGTCTGCTCTGGAAATTCATCGATGGAACCAATAGTTTAATTGTTTTTCCACCTTTGAAATGGGCTAAGTCTAGTCCACTTTGTTGCAATAGCTTGGTTTCAGCTAAAAACCAAATATTTCAAACGTTTCTCCAACAACTTTGATTCAAAAGGGGTAAGCTAAGAAATATGATGGACCTCTAAATCAGATAATTTGTGGTGTGATATAGTATATTTTTTAGGATTGATAATCATCCCAGTACACACCCAAAAAGAGATAAGATCTCCATAAGCACCGATATCTCCCCGACTTCACTATTGCAAAAAATAGGAATATCATCAACAAAAAGGAGATGGGTGATAGTTATATTTATAACAAAAAGCGAAAAATAAATCCCCTCACCTCTTAGCGTCAAATAGGAGTAGACTTAAACCCTCAGCCACCAACAAAAAGAGAAGAGGAGAAATGGGGCATCCATAGCACAACCCTCCTTGTGCATTAGAAAAAGGGGGAAATTGAACCATTTATGAGGACTAAAAAGGACACTGATTGAATACATATCATGAACTAATTTATAAAATAAAGGATGAATCTTGGATGGGTAAAAATGAGCTTGATAAAAATCTAGTTTATTCTATCATAAGCCTTGTATACATCAATTTTGATAATAACCCCATTTAGGATTTGGATTTTTATGTTGTCTATGCCTTCCTGGGCCACTCCAATAGCTTTGTGAATTTTCCTCCCATCCAAGAAGGTGAAATTCTCCAAGGAGATGAAACTAGAGAGAATCATCTTGAGCTTGGATATAATGATCTTGGCAATAATCTGGTAGATGACATTACAAAGGGAAATAGGCCTAAAATACGACAATAAGAGAGGGTGGCTAGTTTTTTGGACAAGAGCAATGAAATTTGAGTTAAAATGTTGATGGATATAATGATCCTTCTTGGATTATTTGACAACCTCTAGGAGATCGAGACCTAGAGTGTCGAAGAGCTCCAAAAAAAATTCAACACCCCAACCATCCGACCCAGGGATTTTATCTCTTTGGAAACTATGTAGTACCACTTGGAGCTCCTCGAAAGTAACCTCCTCCATCATTTCCCTTCTCTCTTCCTCATCCACTATTCTAGAAAATATTTGTGTTGATTGAATTACTTCAGTGATTGATGTTTCCATATGAGCTCTGAAAAGATCCTGAAAATGATGTTTTCCTAGGTTTTCCAACCCATCAAAAGATGAACCCTCAACACCATTTTAATTCTGCAGACTCCAAAAATGTTCATCATTTTTTGGTCTTTAACATAAGCCTAGAAAAAAATTGTGTTTTCATCACCACTTTTTAACCATATGGCTCTAATTTTAAGGCATTGTTACTCCTTTGTAGCTACAAGAAGGTTAATACTTCTTTTTTGAAGGTTCCTTTAGATCACATTACACTCTTGGGAAGATATGCCTTCCCCTTTTCAGAAAGAGATAGTCTAGAGTTTCCTTTCTAACTCCTCTAATTGCCAGAGATCCCACAGTTTCTTCCATTTTTCTCATTCCTTTGTATTTTTTCTAATCACTTTTAGATTAGCTTTGATTTGGTTGTTTCCAAAGCATCCATGAGGGGGGAGAGATGGATGTAATGGGATTTTACAAGGGATAATAATTCTTCCTCCTTTAACCAATAGATTTCATCTCAAAAGGACTGGAAGTTTCTTATGGGACCCTCTTATGTCCAAGAATATGTGGGAGTGGTCTGAAATGCCTCCCTCACCAATCCATTATTTGATCATAGGAAGAGAATCTAAGAGTCCTTCAACAAGGAGGAATATATCAATTCTCTTTCCCACCCAATAATCACTAGAATGACGATTCCTTCATGTAGGGGATATCTTGACATGCTCCAAATCCACCAAACTAGAACGGCTAAGCCTAATCATGAAAAAATATATGAAAGGATTTGACCTAGCTTGAGGGCCCCAAGATTCAGATGGACCCAATCAAAAATTTAGATCCCCGTCATCAATGAAATTATTTGTTCGAAAAAGGGACCTATTAAGAATATTCTCCAATACTCAATACGATTTTTGGATGGGCCATATATGTTTATCAACATAAGAGCTTGACCTAAGACTAGAGAAGAGACCTCGATCCCCATAATAGATTCCATACTCCAAATATATGAGACCTAAACTTGATATGGTTTCCACCCCACCACAAGCCCCCCCGATTGACCAAAGGCATCCACACTTAATAAGATCCAACCTTTAAAAATCATTTCAAGAAATGAAGATATCTAGAAATTGCAACCAAAAGTTTCTTAAAAGAAAATGATGTTGGGTTCATTTACCTCGACTAGACACTTCAAATATATTTTTTTAGGGGGGACATGAAATACCCCTACAATTGAAGGACATAATTTTCATTTAGATGACACCATAGGGGTTGGGCTATATCTAAGGGCCCCTCTGATAGATAATTTCTTACTGAAAACTAGATTTGCATGAGCTTTATCCTTAGATTTTGATAGAAAAGTATTCCTTCCATAAATTTTGTCTTCCATAAGGGACGTAGAAATTTGTCCCAAGCCTTAGATAATTCCACTCTTCCAAGGAACCTGTAACTATGGACCAAGCATTCACACCCTCAAGCAAGGTCTGGATCTTAAACTTCCAATTCGTGAAGTTAGATCCATCGAGTTTGCCAGATTCGTAAAGATAAGATTCCATCGTATTACTCATTTTGATCAGATCTACAAAATGAATCTACCCAACAGTAAAAAAATGATACATGTCAGATCGATATGTCACTTCTCTGCCACTGATCTACAGTATCTGAAAATCCCGCTCCGATGAGCAAATTCGGTGTTTTTCAGTACAACCGAAAAAATTGGTCTGATCAAAATTGATCCGATCTGCCTCTCCTGGATAGGTCTGCAACTTCTCCGATCTGCACCCCTCGCAAATCGTCAAATGAAGATGAGGCTTCCCGCAGATCCCCTTGAAGGTGAGTTGGTGCTCTCCCGAGCAAAAAAACCGCGCCAAGATGAAATCGGTGCGAGGCAAAATCACTGGCGCGATTTTTCCCTGAAATTCCACGCCAATGAGGTATTTTGGTGCGGTGGTGTGACTTATTACCAAACAGACACACCAATTACGTTCTTGGTGTGACTGTCAGTGCAAAACACGTGCCAACCCCTTCTACTCAGAAAAAACTTTTGAGTCCGAGCCAAGTGTTCTGCAGTCCACCTGCTCAATTGAGCACAAAGCTCTTATGTACACGCAGCCACAGAGGCACCTCAAGCCACACAGGCAATTCTACCACACAGGCAAGCTAGCCACAAAAACACTTTAGCCACAAAGGTGATAAAAGATCAGGCTTACCCAATCTGAGCTCTGATACCAAGATAAAATGTGAACATAATTGAAAAGAAGGAGATGTAGCTCACAGGTGAGGCCTACACTTGGAGACTACACTCATAATAGAGAGATCACTCTCGTACACTCTATTACTCATCAATGAAAGATTACATCATTAAATACAACTTTAGAAATCAGGAAGTTGCGACCAAACTCCTAAACTCTAGGAACAAATCCTAAACTAAGGAGATACGTTACAACTATGTAACCATTTCTCCATTAATACAAAATAATATTAATTAATTTCAACTTATTCCTCATGGAAAATAGAGTGAATGTAGAGGAAAAGTGGTGGTGGAAGGCAATTTGGAAAGCAAAATTCCCCCTTAGATAAAAATTACTTATATGGCATCTTATGATGAAGAAGGTTATTGCTTGTAATTTCCTCCAAAGAAGATTCATGTGTGGGCTTGGTCAGTGTTCATTACGTCAAAATAATGGGGAAAATGCTATTAATTTGTTTATGGATAGCCCCTTCTATCAACATGTTTGGAAGGCCTATATCACTGCTTTGTGTCACCTCATTTATTAGAAAAGTGTGTATATGGAGGTGACCTTGCATTCTTAGTGTGCCAACCCAATTCATTATAATTTCAAAGCTCTCCCCCTGGTTGTTTATTGTTGGGTATGACTAGCTAGGATTATGGCAGTTTTATAGGACAAGATTTTAGTTCTCGAGAAAAATGCATATAAGGTGTTGGCCATTTTATATCACTATCCTCAAGAAAAAGGTGTCACATCCCCTAGAACAATTATCCTAGAAAGATTTGATTCATCTAAGCCATGGGATTTCTTTGACAATGTTTTTATCAACAATAGGCAGAACTATGGAGGTGGATTTATATTATTTTTTTTTACAAAATCATAGTTTCAAAGTCAACATGGGGTTGGGACTAGGGAAAAATAACTAGATAGAACTCCTCGCTTGCAAAAAATTGCTTTTGTTTTCCAAAGAGAAGGGTTTCACATAACTACACATTTTTGGAGACTTTAAGCTATATATAAATCGACTCAATAACAATAATGTTTGTAGGGACATTTATATTTTTCCTATTCTTGAGGTTATCAAGCACATTATTGATACTTTCATATTACGTTGATGCTCTCACATTTACAAATAAAGGAATCATGCAACAAACTACTTGTCAAAAGATGGTCTCCTTTTTGAAAAGGATCTTTCTGCTATAACTGAACAAGTCAATGATTAGCCCATGAGTTCTTTAATCATCTCTACGAAGACCCCCCAGGAGTTGGATGCTAGTTAAACATGGTTTTTTCACATGATCCTCATGGAGATATTTATATTCCCAAAATCATCTTTGGCTTTGTTCATAGCAACTTTCAACTATTAGTTTTCATATGTTTTTTCAAGGATAATCTTTTCATCTTGCAGGCATCATGGAAAACTATATTTTACCTATATTTTTTTGTTATTACATGATTCTTTGTTGTGTAGAGTCCAAAATCATGGTCGGCCCTTTGCTTGCCCCCTCATTGGTTTTGCACACCCACGACCAATAGGATCGGTTGTTTGTAATCAATGTTTTGCAAAAATCTTCTAGTGGTATAGATTACTTTTTATGCACATGTTTATGGTGTAAGAGATAAGATCTCAGTTTTTTTATTAGCAGATGTACTCACAGATGTGTTCCATGTATAGTTTCTTGTTTTGGGGAGATGTCATGAATACACTCTTGAAGTGTATATGTAGAATGTAACTTCATAATTTAACTATGAATAAAATTACAAGCATTTTTGTTTGGTAAACAATAAATAAATAAATAAATGAAAACTAAGTTTATATAAAGAAAAAAAAAGTAATTTAAATTATTTTTTTCCTTATATTTTCACTTTAAATGTTATTGTGATGGACGTGTATAATTTGTGTATTTTTAATATGGGTTGATATATAATATTTAAAAATATTAATAACAAAAAAAGTTAGCCCCAAGGGTTAGTTCAAATTGGTCGAGTTCCCATCGTTAAAACACACTGCTAATGGAAGGGTGCAAGGTCAATTCTCCTTGACGTTCTCAGGGTTAGGCTCTGCTGATATAAACCAAAATTCACATTCAAAAAAATTCATATTTTATGTGTTAAATGTGAATTATAAATAAAAATTCAATATGATTCTGTTAATATATATAAAATTTTTATTCATTAATAAGTATTTAAGGAGATTGTAATTCAAATATTTAAAATGATAATATATATAATATTTTAAATATAAAGAAAGAGAATTTTTATTCCAAGGTTTTTTTAGGGGGATTTATTTTTTAATATGGACTTCACATGCAACATTTTAAGTATTAACTATCATTGATCCTTTTAACCCACCGTCGTAACATGGTCCAAGTGGGATCAAATTCTTTAGGTGCAAACTTATTTTAGAGTGCAAAAAATAATGATTATATAAATTGTGTTTTTGAATATTATAGATATTACATAACATGTGCATTGAGCCATTTTATCAAGCCACAATAAACTATTTTTTTTTGTTATTAATATAGTTTTAAGCATACGTCAACATTCATAATCCATATTGGATATTTTATTCTATATAACATCAAAACATCTTTTTTAACATTATCTATCTATCTATCTATCTATCTATATATATATATAATATATAATATATATATTATAATAATATAATATATATTATAATATATATAGTAATTATATTATAAAGTGATATGTGTTAAAATCTCACTCACACATTTTTTTATAAATTATATTAGAGTCATATAAACTAATTAAATACCATAACAATTTTTTTTCCTTTTATTATTGGCTGCATTGCTTTTCATTAGAGAATATTTTATTTTTATTTTAAGAGGAACAAACATGCTTATCCATCACCTTACACTAAGCCTCTTAGCTCAATAATATAAGTAATAAGTTTCTCTCTTTATATAGAGAAAGAAAGGTGTAACATTTCAAAAACTATTTATAAAGAGAGAGTTTTATGGATATATTTTGGTACTTCCAAAAAGTGTTAGCATTTTAATGTATAAGATGTGAATCATAAATAATATTTCAATATATAATATATAGATATATAATAATATATATATATAAATCTTAAATTGATGATCTATCCAAACTTAAAAATGTAAAAATAAAATATTAATAAATATAATTTAGTCACTTTAGTTCGAAAAAAAACACATAAAAAATATATCTCCATCTAAAAATTGATATGTGTTAATATTAAAATAATATTAATTTATTAAAAAAATTCACTATATAGCTATCCTAATACTATGAAAATAATATGGTTTAAAGTAATTCAAATTGATTTGTTATAATAAAGTAGTAAAATGATAATTAAATTTATAATATTAATTGAGACAAATTATTATTAATTTTATTTTAAATATAATATTTTTTGATTTTAAAAAAATTTAAAATTTATATAATAATAACAATAATTTTATGAATAAAAATATGTTAAAAAACAACTTTAACATCTTTATAATCATATTTAAGATTTTAAAGTAAACAAAATTTAAATTTTCTAAATATCTACTCTTGATGGTTACTCATCTTATTTTATCTAAGAGTATTATTTTGCAGTCCCTTGATCTCCTAATATCATCCTAAAGATTCCCTAATTCGTATGGCTAGTACATTTTTATACCTTTAAAACTTTAATTTATTAATGTTTTATTTTCCAATGATTTTTTCCTTTGACTTTTAGTGTCTTACTCCTTTTTTTACCTCATATTTCTCTTTTTTACTAGAAAAATTCTTTTAAGTAAAATTACTCTTAGTTTTTTAGAATTGAAGAAAAGTGAATTGTTTTTTGAATTGTATTTTCAATTTATTTTTTTATATATTTACTTGAGTGTAAAGTGTACGCTATTCATTTTAGAAACTATTTTTGCATGTGGTTTCATTTTTTTTCTAGTGTGGATAATTCAAAAATATGTAGATTAGGTACTAGTTGGATGCACAATTTAATTCCTTGACATTTAAGTAAACTTATAAGGAGATAAGCCAAAAATACAATAAAGGTGTATTTTTCTTTCTTTTTCACTAAAAATTCATAATTATTATATTATTATTTCCTTGTGAGGATCCTTTTAAACTTCAGAATTCCCCTGATGAGAAAAAAAAAAGGAGCTTAAAGGAATTGTATGAACAATGTGATACAATGGATAAACAAGCTCACTTTGCCTTATTATCCTATCAACCTACTTATTTGGAAGAGCTAGTGAAAAAAAGCACTGTGTACATGTAATAAATGAAGAGATTCAAGCCATTGAAATTAATGAGAAATTATATATTGTTGATCTCCCACTATATAAAACCAACATTATGTTAAGTGGGTGTACAAGAAAAAACTGGATGAGAAAGGAAAGGTAGAAAAATATAGGGAAAGTTTAGTTGCCAAAAGGTTTTCCTGGTAGTTTGGTATTAAAATTATTTGGATTGAATCATTATGTTCTTTTCACCCATATTTAATCTTTCATAGTGGAAAATGTGGAAGAATTAGCCAACAGGACCATTTTTCTTGACATGACCTAATTTTGTAAATTATGGTTTGAAACCTTTTGGGAGAATTTTGAGGCATTAAATAACATTTTTTGGGGGTAAAACATGTATTCTTTAATGTTTAACTCATTTTCATATTCTATGCATAAATGTATTTCCAACCTCACAAAAATCACCTCAATCATAATCCATATGCAATAGTTATTCCACTTAGAAGTCAACCTTCCTATTTTCACCACCATATTTCAAGAGGATTCCATGTCAACCCCCATAACTTATAGAAATGGAGATCACCACATGATTACAATGAAGAAGCATCTAGAAGAGTCCATATTTTAACTTTGGTTAAGAGTTGAAGTATTCAACCCAACCACTAGTAGGCTATCAGATAGTGTTATAATTGGGCTACTGGGATGAAAAGGTGTTCCATTCTTTTTAGTGCATTTGATCCCTAGACGAAAAGAATAACTAAGAGGGATAGGGATAGAGCACACATAGAGGATTTGTGCACTTTAGTAGCCCATGGGAAACAAGTCTTAATTATTTGTACCCCTAGTCATTTTCTATTCAGAGAAAGAGCGTAGAGTGGCCTCACCTTCCAACTAGGTTTTGTCCTGAAATGGTTTCCCATGATATATTTTGTGTCAAATCATAGTTAGTGAGTATTTATTTCAGTGTTTCTATTTTATGCATAATTTTATTTACATGCATACACAATAAAAGTAGTTTACAAATGTATAAATCTAAAGAGAAATAAAACCCTAATAGTGTATATTTTAGATATTATAAATATAGTTTTAACATATGTTTGTGACATATTGTCTAGTGGAATATCCATGGTAGTTTATGGAGCATATTGGTATCAGAGCAAGATTCTTTGGGTATATTGTGGATATTTTTAGAGGATCTATATTAGCTAAGCCAAAATTCATAAATCCTTAATCATGGATAAAGAATATGTAAATAACCTTCCTGATCCTACAAAGGAGAGGTTTTCGTGACTAGAAGTGCAATTTGTAGATATAAACCATAATTTGAATCTCATAATGTTGGCCCTGAATGATAATCTTGGGATACTTGGAGAAGATGGGAGTTCTAATGCATAGGACATATTAGAGGGGAGATCAGGAGATCAGGAAGAAATGAAGAACTATCCAAAGAAAGGTCTGGAAAGAGAAAAACCTAGTTCAAATGTTGTGAACCATTCACAATGCTTGTTCAAAATGGAAGTGAAGTTCGATATCAATCCATAATAAGGTGAGTTTGATGATCTAAAGCTAGATCACTAGTTGCAATAATTAAAAGTGTATTTCAGTGTTCATCATATAGAGGACGAACAAAGGATTTCACATGTGGCTGAAATTAGAGGGGCATGTCATGACTTGGTGGGAAAACCACACAGAGACCTTGAGGCTAGAGGAATATCCTCTAGTGACTAGGTGGGATGACTTCAAAACCATTATAAATTCACAATTTTACCCTATTAGGTAAGTATAGGACCACTAGATCCGATGGCACTACTTCAAGCAGAAGCAAAGGAAAATTATATAGGAATACACCATAGAGTTTAGAAAGATGGTCATAACATTGGGTATGTCCCCAAAGAACTCATATGTACTCATCAAGTATCTAGGTGGTATACATAGCCATTTATGAAAGTAAGTGATGTTGTTCAAGCCTAGATCGATGGATGAGGGTTGTGTATAGGCACAATACCTGGAGAACATAGATCGAAAGAAAGGGAAATCAGGTGGATTGAAGCAAAAAGAGAAAATTGACACTTCTAAGGAGGGGAATACAAAGTGGAAAGGGGGAAAAGATAAAAATAATGAAGCCACATCACATGAGTGCAAAGATCCCAACAACTAATGTAACCATTGGAACAATGATGATCATACATAAGAGAAGTGTTGGAAGTTGCATCCAGAACTTAACCTAAAGAACAAAAAGAAAGATAATAAGAAACAGAATCTCATGACCACCAATTCAAGCAACCTGGTTGAAAGAATTTCATATGTGGATGAGAATATTTTTTGAATGTTAGTGCAGAAAGAGGTGAATCTAAATACGCTTAAGAAATACGAAGATAAAGAAATGACAAAACTCTTCCACATTAAGCTACATGTCAAGAAGACAAAGATTGATGCTTAATTTGACTCATGATTTCAAGTGAATCTCAATGCAGTAGAGCTAGTAAAAAAATTTGGGAATGAAAGTTCATGATTATCCAAGACAATATCCATTGGGATGGATAAATAAGGATGTGGAGTTGAATGCAACAAAATAGTGTAAAATTAGATTTCTTATTAGTGTTTATTTTATTAATGAAGTAGAACTAGATGTGGTTCCCTTTGATGCATGTGGAGTGGTGTTTGGAAGGCCCTACATGTACATGCAAGATGAAATATTCATGCAAATATTCAACCAGCACCATCTTGTCAAAGATGGAAAAAATTTCATCATCAATGCACACAAATTCAAGTTGACAATTTCATTGATAAGTTCCAATTAAACCAAGAAATTGATCAGTTCTAGCAAGAAGTATGTTTTACTATTTTTAAGAGAAAAAATGTTTGTAGAAGAGTCTATAAGAGACAAGGCATCCCTAAAGAGTTGTACCAAGAAACAAAAACAACAACTTGAAGAGTTGCAACACACATATAGGGATATGTTCTATGAACCTAAAGGGTTACCACCTAAGAAGGAAGTAGAGCATGAGATCTAGCTATTACCAAAATCCCCATTACCGAACATTTGGATGTATTAGTTGTCTGTTATAGAAAGCAAGTGAGGTGATGAAACAATTGTAGCAACTACTAGAATAGTGTGTCATTCGACTGAGTACATGACCATGTGGGTCACCCATCAACATTGTGCCAAAGAAGGATGAGACTTGGAATATGTGTATTGATTATAGGGAATTGAAGAAAATAATGCTTAAGAATAAGTAACCCTTGCCCATAATAGATGATTTACTAGATCAATTGCAGCAAGAGAAACACTTCACCAAAATGGACTTAAAGTCTAGATGTCACCAAGTTTGAGTCAGAGAATAAGATACCTAGAAGACCATCTTCAAAAATAGGCAAGGTTTATATGAGTGGCTAGTCATGCCATTTGGCCTATGTAATGCACTAGCTACATTTATGAAGTTAATCAATGATATATGTGCCCTTTTATAGATTCATTTTTTATTTTCTATTTCGATGATATACTAGTATACAATGCTACCTAGGAGAAGCACTTCTCACATTTGACGTAGATGTTGAAGACATTAAAGAAGCACTAGCTGTTAGAAAATATCAAGAAGTGTGAGTTTACAATATTTGGTGTGTATGGGATATGATAGGTGGAGGAGAGTTAAAGATAAATCCTACCAAGATGGAGGCCATAATGAAATGGCCAGTGCTTATTAATTTTTATGAGGTTATGAGTTTATTTGGGGTGGAACAATACCTAAGGAAATTCATAGCCTCATTTTTAGAATAGCAACACCACTCCATGCCATAACAATAAATGGAAAGAGTTTACAGCGGGGAAATGGTAAACAAAGGGGCTTTGAGGAGCTGAAGAAGAAGATCATTCAAGCACCAGTTCTAATATTATAAAACTTGTAGCAACCCTTCAAAGTGGAGATAGATGCACATGTGTATGTTATGGAAGCAAATTTGATCCAAGGAGAAAAGCATACATGTGACCATTTTGAATTATTTCATGGGTCAGTTCTAAACTACCCTACTTGTGACAAGGAGCTTTATGCCCTAGTGCAAGATGTGAAGAAGTGGAAGCACTATCTAATAGGAAAGGAGAAAATAACCCTCATAGATCACCAACTACTATAGTACCTATAAGCTCATAGTTAGATACAACAAACCAGGCATTACAAATGGATGGGTTTTCTTACACTAACTTCATTTATTTATCAAGTACAAGAAGGACAAAACAAAAAAGTTGGATAACATGATTTGAAATCCACCCACATCAAAGATCACAACTTTGGTAACTCTTATGCACATGGATCCATTCACCCATGATGCATTCAAGGCGGCATATTCAAAGGATGAGGACTTTAAGGTGTTTTAGTAGTTGCATAACCATAGTCATGTACACGGTGGTGACAACACCGTTGACTACCATCTCCAAGACATGTTACTTTACAGGTTGGGTAAGTTATGTGTTCCTAATGGTGAGAATTTACAGTTGATCAGAGAGGCTCACGCCTCCAAGGTTGCATGGTACTTTAGTGTAGGGAAGATAGTGGCCAACTTACAAAGGTATGTGTATTGGCCAAAGATGTAAGAACATGTAGCTAGGTTCATAAGAAGATGCATTTCCTATTGTAACAACAAGCCTAGTAACAATAAGCATGGTATATATTATCCCTTAACTGTACCCTCTCATCCTTGGAAATTATTTCCATGGACTTTATGGGAGGTTTACAAACAACCAGGAAGGAACATGACTACCTATTCTTGGTAGTTAACAAGTTTAGCAAGATGTGTGTTTTGATGACTTGTAAGCATACCACAAGTGGGAAAGAAGCAACAAACTTGCTCTATGGATGGGTCTAGGTGCACTTTGGGATGCCAAGGAGAATTGTTTCAAACAAGGACACATGATTTCTCAATGCATTTTGGACTACATTGTTGGAGAATATGGACATGAAGTTGAATAAGTCTACAACATTCCATCCATAAACAAGTGGGAAGACATAAATAGTTAATATCACTTTGGTAAATCCTTTGAGGGGATACAATAAGAAGCATCCAAATACCTAGGATGAAAATATAGTATATATAAAAAACTCTTATAACTGAGTAGTTGACACTTCTACTAGTATGTCCCTATTTTGAAACTTCCTTTTGGTATTTGTCGCCTTCACCTTTGGATATTGCATATGGGAAACAAGGAGGAATGAGGGACGATATTACAAACGATGCCTTGAGGGCCAAAAAAATTATAGAAAAGATAAGGTAAATCCATATCTAGCTACAAGAGACATGGTAGAAGTCACAGGAAAAATACAGGGCCAAGCATGATCAAGATAGACCAAAGAAGGCATTCAATGTGGGAGATTGAGTATTGTTACAACTAAACAAGAAGATGATACAAGGTCCTTGTAAGAAAATCAAGGCTTTGAAGTATGGCCCCTTAGAGAAATTGGAAAATGTGGGAGATAATTCCTACATATTCATTCTACCCCCATACATGCACATTTACTTAGTTGTGAATGTGAAAAATCTATCATTTTATTATCATTACATGCTAGACGAGGAAGAGTAATATGTCCTATATTTCATAGAATATTTGACACCAAATGCTCAGGAAAAGTTGATAGAAGATATAATTTTGCAGAAGAGGTCCATCACTACAAGATAGGGGTAATATGACCTTTGGTAGATTGGGTTGAAAGGACAACTTCCAGTCAAAGCCAAATGGTACACCTGAGAGAAGGTGGAGGAAAAATATCCTCACCTCATTTAGTAGAATATTTTGGGGACCAAAAACCTCCCAAAATAGGGAATTGTGATTTGTATTGAATCATTATATTGTTTTTGATCCATCTCAACACTTTCATAGTGGAATAAGTGGAGGGATAATCTCACAAGGCCATTTTACTAGTGGGACGTAGATTGGAAAATTAGGGTTTGAAACCTTCTTGGAGCTTTTTAAGGTATTAAATGATGTTTTTTTGGGGATAAAACCTTTCCACTTTAATGTGGAACCTTTTCTCCTTATTTTACACATAGATACATTTCTAACAGCAAAAACCTCAATCAGAGTTCATATGAAGATGTTATGTCTCTCAGAAGTTGACATTCTTGTTTCACCACCTAATTTGAGAGAATTCCATGTCAACCCCCATAACTCATGGAAAAGTGGTTAGCCATATGATTATGATAAAGAAGGATCTAGAAGAGTCAATATTGTAACTCTAATTAAGAGTTGAGTTAGTCAAAACTAACCACTAGCAGGTTATCGGGTTGTGTTATAACCAAAGCACTATGAGGAAAATGGATTCCATTCTTTCCAAGTGAATTTGTTTGATAGATGAGTAAAATAGCTAAGAGGGATAGGGGATAGAGCATGGAGAGAGGATTTGTGCACTCTAAGAGCCCATGGACCACATGCCTTACTTCTTTGTACTCCCAACCATTTTCTATTTAGAGAGAGAGAGTAGAGTGGCCTCACCTTCCAACTGGTTCTTCTCTTGAAAGGGTTTCCTAGGTTATATCTTGTGTCAAATTATGGTTTATGAGTTTTTTTTTTTGTTGTTCTCCATTTTCTACATAATTTTAATTTTCATGTATACACAACTAAAAATATAGATCTGAAATATAAAGAGAAATTAAACCCTAATAATGTAGTTTCAATTTTTTTAAATATAGTTTTATCAAATATGTTGTGACGAATTGTCTTATGGAATATCCATTACAGTTTATTCATTAGAATATGATGAAACATTTGTTCTAATATCAAGGTTGGATTTCATTAGAGCCATGTTTCCCATAGCATCCCAAAACAAATGGTTATTTTTCTAAATGGATGTGAAGTTATCCTTTTTGAATGACAATTTAGAAGAGGTGTATATGAATTAACCACCAATATTTCAAGTAAAAGGCCAAGAGTATCGACTTTACAAGGTGAAGAGAGCCTTGTATGGCTTGAAGAAAGATCCAAGAGCTTGGTATAATTTAATTAACTCTTATTTTCTCAACAATAGGTTTAGCATGTGCAGTAATGACCCAACTCTTTATACAAATTAGATTAGCAAGGTAAGATTCTTATATTTTTTTCTTTTTGTTGATGATACAATATATACTGAAAATATGTTGTTATATGATTTCAAATTTTCCATGAAGAGAATTTGAGATGATATATCTTGGCCTCATGAAGTATTTTCTAGGAATTGAAGTTCATAAATCACTCAAGGCACTTGCATACATTAACAAAATCATGCTACATATATCTTAAAAATGTTTAGGATGGAAAAATGAAAAACAATAGTAACACCTATTGCAATAGGAACAAAATTTAGCAAGCAAGATGATGAACCATCAATTGATTCAATTTTGTATATGAGGCTTGTAGGTAGTCTCATGTACTCTGATGTAACTAAATATGTTGTTATATATGCAATTAGTTACATTTCTAGATTTATGGATTCTCCCAAGGACTCCCATTAGATAGTTGGAAAATAAATTTAAGGTGTATTGTAAGTACAATTGATTATGGATTGTGTTATCCAACTCATAAAGACAACATACTTATAAGATACATACACAATGACTTTGTTGGTAGCATTGATGATAAAAAAATATCTCAGTATATGTTTTTCATTTAGGAACAAGTTTGATCTCATGCTATTTTAAGAAGCATCCCATTGTCTTAATATCTTCTACAGAAAGAAAATGTGTAGTAGTTACTATGACATCATGCCATGCAATATATATAAGAATACCCTTGAAAGATTTTGCACATGTGGAGAAGGAGCCAACTTCTATTTTTTTTTATAGTAGTTCAACAATTGCATTGTTAAAGAACTATATGTTTCACTGGACAAGAAAACACATTGAATCACACTATCACTTCATCCATGAGCTTGTCAACTATGGCAACATTTCCATTCAATTCTATGGATCTAAAAATGAACTAGCTAGCAGACATCTTCACAAACCATTGGGAAGAATTATTTTTGAGTTTCAAAGACAACAGTTTAAGGCATTATCAATGTTGAATAATGTAAAAATTGAGATTAAAAGGGAGTGTTAAAGTATATAATCTGACTTGTTGACCAAGTTTGGGTGATTAGTTAGTTAGTTAGTTTTTTTTATTGGTGGTTAGATGGAAAGAGAATAGTAGTTAAATTGTTGTTAGAGTTTTATAGGGCCAAACATTTATTCTTGATATCTATCTAATAATGAGAAGTGCGGTTTAAGCCCAATAGTTCTCAAATGTTTTCTTCCATATATATTTGTTGCTTGTAATTTAACAATAATTGGGGCAAGGGCATTGTGAGAATAACTTTGAAATAAGAAAAATGGTGTTATTGTAACTAGAACCAAAAAATAAGACAAAATGGTTCTCTAATGTTTTCTTCCATATATAATTGTTGCTTGTAATTTAAAAATAAGTGGGGCAAGGGTACTGTGAGAATAACTTTGAAATAATAAAAATGGTGTTATTGTAACTAAAACCATAAAATAAGACAAAATGGAAGAAAAATGGATGGATCTAAGAGAATTTAAGAACTAGAGATCAATTACAATAATAGATTAAAATACAATGAAGATAAATGATAGAACCAATAAAAGTTAGGTGATAGAGGTCATATATGCTTTCTAAAGATATCATAAAAAGGAAGAAATGGCTATGTGCTTATTATTAAGTAAAAAAAGTAAAGTAAAAAAGATCAAATAATGAAAATGCCAAATAAAACTACTAGTAATAAATAGGTCAATGTTAAGATGGTAGTAGAGTACATGAACCACTAAATAGGGCAATGATATTGTAAAAATATCGATAAAACTAAAAAAATGATATTCTTGTCCTTGCAACCATATATTGATATTCTTGTCATTGCAACCATAAAATAAAACAACAATAAACAAAAAAGATGAGATCAAATTCCAAGAAAAGTTAGTTGGTTGAGGTCACTTATGATTACTAAAGCAATTAAAAATGAAAAAATAGCTTCCATGTTTCTAATAATGTAAAAACATTTTTGAGATTGAAAATTGGTGTTTTTGTAAGTACAACAAAAACCATTAAATGGAGAAAAACGAATTCCAAAAAAAATTAGGTGCTTATGATTATTTATGGTCTCTAAATCTATCAAAAGGGAAAAATGTATTCTTCAAAAAAAACACCAATATAAACAAAAACTAACAACAATATAAACAAAATGAACCTATAATGATAGAAAATAAAAATAAAAACTTATAAA
>APFE031513055.1:93953-145243 GCA_000404065.3 Pinus taeda
ATAGATATATATATACTTGGCCTATGTCACACATACCATGCACCCTCCAAGTGTCAGTGATGGCATCACACCACATACATACATAAGACAAAAGTTGGTCAAAGGGTAGACTCGTGAAAAATGAATCATCATATAATGGAACTAGTGAGTCATGAGGCAATGGTGGAAGTCTACTCATCTCTCCAAGCAATTTAACATTTGCACTGGCCAATGTTGTCTTCATGTTATCTGCTATGGTATCCTTCATCTCAACACTGAGTTGCGACGACTCCTTAAGGTTCGTCGGTAATACCACACTCTGAGACGATAGTGGCAAAAGTCTTGGAGGTGTACGTACATTCCCAAATTCCCTAGGAGCCATGTGATGATCATAGGTATGTCCCAAGCTAGATTCATAAAAATCAGATCTAGTGTCATTGTATTTGAGCCTCATATGTAGCACGAACTCTGCATATATGTTATTTGCAATATAAAGGGGGAACTGGTGATGGTGGGGGAACTAGCCCTAAGGTCCAATGAATAGATCATAAACAAAATGGGTTGCATCAACATTCTTAAAATATTTGAGTGGAACCAGACCTTTATGTCTAGCGAGGCATTCTGGAGGAATGTTGAACAACTCTCCATGAACATCAATGTTATTGGTGGCCTATTTCTGTTACACAATATTTTGTCACATTCCCAACTCTAGACCTGAAGTGTCATCCTTTGTGCCACTATCGTCACAAATGTCGTAAAGAGACAAAAGATGTGTAAACTCATTAACCATGAACTATATGCTAAAAACGTCACTCAAGAGATGGAGAACTAATGTATTGAAGTAATTCTGGCAAAAATTATGAAAAACCCTAATTTTCAAGACAATCACTACTTTTAGTAGGAAAATTTGTATTGGTAAACTTTTGTTTAACTAGTGACTAGTGCTAGCAATGCAAATTTTAATAGGAAAATCTGTGTTGATCCTCTTGAGGCAGTTTCTCCAAAAATGGAGCAGAAGCTTCTCTTACTAGAAGCCTTGAGAATGGTGAGATGGTAGTTGTTGGATGAAGATATGGTCTAGTACTCCTATTTAGAGCCCTTGATCCTACCTTTAGGGATCTTACCTTTGCGATAAGGACCTTCTTCCCCCTTTGGTGGATCTCTAACTCCCTCTCCCTCAGTATAAATTTGTTCTTCACTTTCCTCAGGGGGTTAGCCATTGCTGGTTGCCATTCTTCTGATTAATTATGCTTATATGCTCCCATTTTGGTGAGAGATGAAAGTAGAGCTTGTTAAGTTTGTCTTGGAATTGGAACCATCCTAAAGGAGGCCTTCAACATCAAGGCACTAGTTGTATTCTTCCATCTTTGATTTAATCATTAATACAAGACATGTTTTACTTCCCATAAGCTTGTCTATGATGGTTTGCTTAGTACAATACTAATTGATATGTCATGTAAAATATATTTGAATGCATATGATATGATCTCTCTTGTTGATATCTCTTGTAGGTATTTGGATGTAAGGAATAGCGAGGAGCGAGCCTAGGAGAGAAGGGATCAGGATCATCATCAAAGGTCGAGCACATAGGAGAGAGGAAGGCCATCTCCCTTTCTAATTTGTCATTATTATTTAGGTTAGGGAAGTTTCCTTTTTTTGTCACGTTTTGTTGAGGTCTCGAAAATCACTGCGTCAACACGGGGGAAAACCACCCGGTCTGGACCTTAAAACAACTCCTTTTTCATTTAGGTAGTGGCTCTGACTGCAGACAATGGGACCAGTTTCCCAATGAAAGGTTATTGACTGAATGTGTAATTCTTATAGTGAAGTGAAATAGATGGATTTGAAGTAATGAATTAAATGGAAAACATATGCATTAATCTACTGTAAAGCCCAGGATTGTTTAACATTTATCTGGATGCAATCTATAATGATTCTCCCCAGTAAATGGCAATATCCATTGCTCAAACACCAATGGAAATGAAAATATTTCAAGATGATTACTCTGTTTAAGTAGTTAATTAAAATGATGTGTATAACTCATATCGCATTCAAAATATTAGAGCAAATTGCTTAACATGTAAAAAAAATCAATGGCAGCATGATCAGAAATCAATACATGTAACATTGTTCCTTAAATACCATGTAATAAGAAATATGAAAAAGATAATTTCACTATTTAATTATGAACAAAATAGAGGTACGATGATAGAAATACCAGATGCATGTTGCTCAACTCATAAAATAAATAACAATAGTTTAGTCCTTCTCACAAAGATGACTCCGGGAGTACAAAAATGCAACTTCTCAAAATTATTTATGAAAATTCCTAAAACAATGTTCTAGTCATTCTATTGAGAAAAGTATGAAAGTACAGTAGTGCGAGCTTTCGTAAGCCTATCTTCATAAAATTCCAGGCCTTAAGTTCATACAAAAAGTAATCTTAAATAACAGAAAAACAACTGATGTATTGTGCAAAGTGTTGAGGGCATTTAAATAGATCCCTTCAATAACGCTTAAGGGAAAACAAATTTTGGTAGAAATTTCTGAGTGTGATTTATTGTCTTCATCAAATTTGTTTGTTCCATCAGATTATTTGGATGTTTGTCTATCTGTTTGAACTAAACTATCGCTTATCAGCACAACTATCCTCTTGTGTCATGAACCTGTTATCACCCAAAAGTTTTTTTTTTTTTGTCTAAACCTGAATAGTTTACATTGTTTCTAGTCATGGTCTTAGATAGATGTTAAGTCATTTTATGTTTTAATGGGTAGGTGATAGGTTAAGAGTCTCAAAAGTATCATTTTCATATCCAAATAAAGTTTAACAACCTTATTCCGTGTCTTAGAAGTCTCACATTCTGTTTAGAACTCATATGTTAAACCATTTTGATTTTTTTTTGGAAGTAGCCCCGAGAACACGTTTTCGTAGTGCGGACAGTGTAAAAGGTCTGTTTTGCACTATGAAAACGTTGCTCTTTTTGTAGCAATTTTCCCCCAAAATACATTGAGTGCGCTACAAAAGCACGAATTCATAGGCAGTCTTGTCAAAACATCAATTCGTTCAAATTCCATTAATTTTTCATTATTAGGTGTTAGCTAGGAGTTAATTATTAAGCATGCAACCATCCAAATCCATCATTTCAATTGTAGGGGTCATCATGATAGGTAATTTCAAATTCAAAAGGGCTAGCTGGTTTCTTATTGCAGTTTGCATGCAAACACTAAAACATATCGTTTTTGAATGATAAGCTTATGGTAATCCCTTGCCAAATCTTCTATCATTTATAACTCAAGCAAGGCTGATTACCATTAACAAGCAAGGCTAACCACCATAAGCAAGTGAGGCTGATTTGTTACAAAAATTCAGAGGCAAAGATGACAAAAGAAAGCAAAAAACCACAGGTCTGGTCATTGTTTAAGAATAGAGCCTGAAAGTAGCGAGGCATTTGCCAGAGATAAATCAGTAATGGAAGTCTTCAAGAAAAAAGGATGTTGGAAATTTTGTGAAAAATTGCAGGGAGGACACACTCAGGTGATAAAGGAGTTTTCCCTACATTTCACTGGCTCAAACAAAAAATTTGGAATCCTAAACTTGCCAATTACTCCTGAGATCATAGCTTTGGTGACAAGGATTCCTAGGGGGCAAGATAGATGGTTCAAAAAACTTCAGATTTGACATGGAACCATGTAAAGAGTTTATGAAGCTAGAGTTTCCAGAAACAGTCTTAACCAAGGTAATTCTAAGGAACTACATCAAAGACATCTATGCCAACTTGCTCTTCAACATTCAAAGGTATTTTACGTGTGAGGGAAGATATCATAAAGTATATTCATATCATTTTAAACTCCTGTTGCATTTTACTGGTATGATTTCTTTAGATTTTCCTTTCTTCCTATATTGAAGTATAGCTAAGATGGTAGATAAAGTGCAAATGAATTCTCAAGGATATGAAACCTCCCTTTTTCATCATGTTCTAATTAAAATGATAGTTTTACATGAACTCAAAAGGATAAACAGAGAATGGTCTTCATTTTTGTTTTTATGTGGTTTTGGAATGGAAAATCAAGATACAGGCATTAACCCTAAGGCTAAAGAAACTCCACCAGTAGAAATTAGTAAGCCTGTAATGACTAGGTCAAAAATATTTGTTAAGTTGAAACCTAGAAAGCAGGAGAAAGAACAAGTGAGTAAAGCATCAGTGGTTATTATTGAGACTCCTCAATCTACAAAGGAAAAGATAGCTGAAATTAAAGAAATGACACAGGATCAGTTAGTTTTCAGCTTTGAAAAGTTAACTTTGTGACAAACAACTTGCTATCCAAATAGTTCTTTACAACTGTCATATTTTTAAGAGGGCAGTTTGGGTTATAAAGGGAAATTGCCATGAAGATTAAAGCATAAAAAGAAGGCTATGCATTTGGATAGGAGCCTTTAGAGCTTTCACTGACCATGGATGACCTCATATTCACACAAGCTTTCATCTAGAAAGGTTACATGTATTTCTACTAGGAGCTGTAAAGGGATTTGTGTGTTTCTTGGACTATTTTGAGCTGTTGGTTTCAAAAGGAAATTTCAGCCAAATGAACATGATTTTAAAAAATCTGAAGGAGGTTTTTTCTAAGAACATAACAAGGAAAAAAAACCTCTTTCAAATTTCTCCCAGATGCTACCAATTTTGAGATTTGAAGTTTTATTTGAGAGCTATTTTCATAATTCCGAATTTTTCCTGTTTTACACATGATTTTATAATGCATATTCTGGACAACTGAAGTTGGTTTTCAAAACACTGAGAGAGGTTTTTATTATAAAAATTCTTATCTACGAAAAATTCCTCCATTTTTGTAACAACTTTCAGGGATCAAAAGAATAAGCTTTGCCTCAACACCTATTTTTCAAATAAAAACAGTGCAGAAAATGATAAATTTATAGGTCAGTCTTTCATTAAGGTGAAGACCAAATTTTGAGGAAAAACACTTTTAAAGGTCAATTTGTTATATTTTTTGATGTTAACACCAATCCTTGAAGAATGTTAAATATCTTCAAACTGTAAATTTCTGAAAACTATGTTAAAGGGAGCATACACAACAGTTTCGTAGTGCGCTACAAAACTGCTAAAAGTGAATTTTAGGCATTTTATGCATGTATTTGGGAGGCAAAGGTTGTTGGTTTTCAAATTTTTGTGTTGCTGATGGAAATATTAAGATCATAGATGAAGACTCAAATTGAAAACTAGAAGAAAGAATGGTCAAAGAAGTGTTTTATAGTGGTATAAAAGTTGCGCTACAAGAACAGGCTATTTTCGTAGCTCAAAACAGAATTTTGACAACAAGGTTAGATTTCATCATTAATGTTGGGTAGAGGGAGAAAGGTAAAACATACTTAAAGAAGTTCCACATAAGCAAACAAAGAGTATCAGAGCATGACAAAGAGTATCATATCAATCATTTGACAAGTGGTGGTATTCAGTTAAAGGAAAAGTTTGTGCCAGGTCATCAAACTGATATCTCCTTAATGATAGGTAGAGTAATTTCACAAAGGAAATCAGAATATTAATGTTTGGTTGATGGCCAGCATGGTTAAAAGGTAGGATTCCTTTCGAGGAAGATTATTTTCGTAGCTCAAAACAGAATTTTGACAACAAGGTTAGATTTCATCATTAATGTTGGGTAGAGGGAGAAAGGTAAAACATACTTAAAGAAGTTCCACATAAGCAAACAAAGAGTATTATAGCATGACAAAGAGTATCATATCAATCATTTGACAAGTGGAGATATTCAGTTAAAGGAAAAGTTTGTGCCAGGTCATCAAACTGATATCTCCTTAATGATAGGTAGAGTAATTTCACAAAGGAAATCAGAATATTAATGTTTGGTTGATGGCCAGCATGGTTAAAAGGTAGGATTCCTTTCGAGGAAGATTTGGATTAGTTTGGTTTAAATGTAATAATTAGGTGTTTGAGTCATAGTAGGACTCTAACTCTTAATTCGAATAGGTGTCAGTCATAGTTTTATGAATCTAGTTAGTAGTTAGATTTGGTGTTAGTTGTAAAGTCTAATGGTCTAGCCACTTGGAAGACTTGTTGTAAAGGCTAGATTCCTATAAGTAATGTAAACTTCGATGTACACAAGGTTGGAAAATGTTATATAAAAGGACTACTTTTGTAAATGTTGTGAAGGGACTGATATATATAGAAGCAATTTAACTTTTCTGAATCTGAGATTCTTAGTGTACCTCAGTGAGCTTTATGTTTTATCTTTGATATGTTTCACTTCTATAGTCTTAATGCTTATTACTCATAATTCATGGAGGAACATGCTCTAACTTCCTTTAAGTGTTAAACTATGGTGAATTGAGTTCTTGGGTTCTATCTTTAGATGTTTTTCTTCAATGTCTTAATACTTATTACTTAGGATTCATGGTTATTCATGTTGTGACTTCCTTTAAGTATTAAACTTTGATGAATCACTTTTAATACTTTCCTTTTGAATACCTTGATGTATCATTACTCAGAATTCATGCCCACATGCTTTTTCTTCTATGAACCTCAATTATTGAGACTTTCCTGAATGTGTTACTCTTTCATTGAAATATATGCAAGCCTCAGTTTATAAGAAGAGATATTTGTTATCTTTATCTCTGCCACTGACTCCATAGCCCAATGGTAGCAAGTCTCCGTCTTTGAACCTATAAACGTATAAAATCGCAAATCATAGAGTTAGCCATCTATCTATATATTTAATCAATATCGTTAACCCTTGAGAGAGCCCTCTTAGGATGAGGAGGCTAAGCCTCAGCCAAAATATTGGTTTGAAATAGTTACACTGAGATTGACTTGATGAGCAGCCTATCAGGGCCTTATTTTTGTGATAATAGAACCTGAACAAGGAAAACAGGAATCAATAAGCTAAAAATATATGAGACTAATAAGTGAATTTTATTTGAAACAAATCACGTTTTGCAGGAAATCATGAAAAACGTAGAGTTTAATAAATCTAGAACATAACCATCATGGAGAGGAATGCGGAGTGATGCGTGATAAGACAAGTCAGACTTTATAGTCTTATCGCAAAATTGCAATCACTTTTAGGTTAGACCAGGGTAGAAATTTGAATAATCGCAATCATTTTAAGACTTGGAGTACTCTAAAAAAAATCCAAAGGGGGCTTTGTTACAACATATCACAATCAAAACATCGGAAAGGTGGATGGTTTGCTGTAAACCATCTCCCTTTAAAACTTGTGATTACGAAGTCCTATGGTGACATGGCAGTGTCATTGTAAATGATGTCATGATGGTGACATCACTATGACATGGCGGATCCATGTGGTAGATGACGTGGCGGTGGAACAGGCAACATGGCTTAGTGGTTTTTTTTGGAGGGGGTTCGAACTGGTAAGTGGTTTGTGAAGAGGGGAGTTTGAAAGAATGGAGGAGTGATATGTAGATATAGGGCTTGGATGGAAAAACCACTTTTTGGAACTCCCCTTTGAGAATATTAAAAATGAGCACAGGGGGATCTGAAATCTTATCTGTCGTTGATCTGGGAGGATTAGATTTGAGCCATTTATTTTATAAGACAAGTCTGGCTTTTTTTTTGTTTTATCGCAATCGACGTTCAATGTGGAGACAAACATGACATATGGTTTATGTCCTAAAAGACTTGTGATTTGCGATGTGTGGGATGACATGGAGGATGATGTCACATGTGATGTGGATATGACATAATTGATCGCAATCACAATTAGATTCTTGCGAGTGTGCGGACGTATGGTTTTGTTAAATTGCATTGAATAATTCTCGTGGGTTTGGCTATATCGCATATCGGAATCGGTTAAGGCAGGGGGTAGGAATTTTGGAAACTACGATAGTCGCAGACGTGAGATTCTTTATGAATCATAGTTGATTTTCCCATCAGGTCCATGCCTAACACAATTCACATTTATTTAAGGCTAAGACTTAAGTTTTTCTGGAACTTTTGTGATAGTCATAGACACAGAGACTTATAGATTGCATTGAGTAAATCTTGCGGGTTCGGTTTATATCACAATCATAATGGATTTGGCAGAGGGGTATTTGCATTTGGAACTTTGTTTATTTGTGATGTGGGGGGAATGAGACTTTTTTGAAAAGTCAAATTTTTTAAAATTATAACTCATTTTTTAATGGAATTCCGATTTGATGTTTTTATCTTGATAATCCATATTGTTTAGTACTTAAGGTTTTTTGAAGCCCAAATATAGTTTTGGTCTCAGGGGCTATTGATTTTTTTTTTTTAACTTTTTTTCTAATGGAGATAAAATCAAAAGATTTTTTTAAAACTAAAGGGTCCCTATTTTAATATTATAAATTTCATAGAAAATTCATTATACATTAAAATGAGGGTTTTTGAACAGTACAACAATTGGCAATTCAATGGAAGAACCAGTTATCTCTGATAATAATGAAAATTTTCAAAATTCAGTAAAAATAATTCAAGAAGTGAAAACTAATTTTCGAAATATTTAGATAAATAAAATTATTGTGACTATAAAAATCTTTAAGGTGCAATTTCTTTAAAAAACCTTTTGTGAATGAAAAACTCCTATTTACTTGTATCAATCATTAATCAGTTGTAAGAAATAAAGTAGGGGGCCATTTACGACTTAGTTTGTAGTGTACTCATTTGTCATAGGTAGAGCCACTGCTTCCATCAAGTGTTCATAACCTTGATAGGGTTACCTTTTAACTAATAACAATCTAGTATCCCATCCATTTAATAGTGCTATAATTAGAGGTAAGTTTATTTATTTTATTTTATTTTTATGCTAAAAAGCCATTGTTCTGGTTTGGTGGCCAGATATCAAAAATACCATTCAACAATAATAATTAAAACTAAACAAGTTGGCTTGTGATGAGACCCCTTGTCTTACAATTAAAAATCATAAGCCATTACCCTGATTTGGTGTTCAATATGGTAATGTCAGTTTAATTGGTTCCCTATGAACATGGTAAGCAAGGTTGTGATGAGACCTTTTATCTTTTTAGATTTATTATATTTTAGAATTACATTCTAAAAATTCTCTTTTTAATGGATGGGGAGGATCAGTGACTCCATAAGAGTTTTGGATGAAAAATTCGAGTTGAAATTATTTTAGTCGTAAGACCATCTTTACTTTTTAAGGATAACCTTTTTTGACTAAAACTAGATTAAAATGATATAATTTTTGAGGTTTTTTAAAAATATTTTACAACTTAACGAAAATTATTTTCAGAGTTCTATAATTTTTATCTAATTTTCAATTTTGGTAATCACTTCTTAAAAAATTCCTACATTCAAAATGAAAAAAAAAAAACTTCGAGAGATGTTTGAATAGTCAATAGAGTACTATTTAACATTTTATTAACAAAATATGTAAAAGCAAAAATAAATTGCAGCGGGATGTACAATGAAGTGATTTTTTTACAGTTATATACTTATGTAGTATATATATATATTAATATACATCTTATATATAATTATAATATATATATATCATATTATCTTATAAAAGAAATTAGGAAAACAATTCTTTAAGATGAGCCCATTTATAGGAAGAAGATCTCTCTTTCTTGATAAATCTTGTAGTATAAATGTAGATGGGCTTATCTGCTCAACAATATGAAATGGACCAAGCCATAGTTTCTGAAATATGGTATGTTTTCCTTTTTATTCGTGTGCTTTATCCCACTTGAGAACTAGGTCTCCAACTTGGAAGGATCTTTGTGTGACTGAACTTGCATCAAAAGAAGCTTTCACGATTTGTTGATGTTTGGTGTGTGTGAGTTTGGCCCTTTCCCTTTCTTCTTCTAGTTTTAAGATTTGTGAATTTCTTAATTGCAAGGAAGAAGAAGGTGTTTCTTCAAAAAATTGAACTAGGGCTAATGAAGGAAGAGCTAAATGTGATGGAATGATGGCTTCCTTCCCATATAATAAGTTGATTGGATAAGTTCCTATAGAGGCATTCTGAGTTATCCTATCAGCCCATAGAGAAAATATTAAAGCTTTGTGCCAACTTCTTTGATTTTGGTTATTCTAAGGAGATTTTTATTAGTGGATTATGCGAAACTGTTCACCTGGGGATAATAATTATCAAAATATTTGAGTATTTCAAATTCAATCATACTAGTACCCGAAAAATAAGATGCATTATCAATAATAAGTGAAGAAGGAAAACCAAATCTTGCAATGATAAATTGATTAATAAATTCAATAACAGATTCATAATTGACTACCTTTAGAGGAATTGTTTCCACCCACTTAGTGAAGTAATATGTAGTAGTCAAAATATACTTATGTTGTTTAGAAGAATGAGGAATGATCTCACATATGATATCCAGTCCCCATTGTTCGAATGGTTTTTATATGTTGACTCGCTGCAGAGGCAAGGTTGGTTTCCATTGTCTTCCAGAAGTAGTTTGGCATGTTTTGCATTTCCTTACATATGCATGGGTATCTTTGAAGAGAGTGGGCCAGTAGTATCCAACATGTAATATTTTGTGTGCAGTAGTATCTCCTCCTAAGTGTCCACCTGCTGGTCCATTGTGAAGTTCCTGCAAAAATTTTTTTGCTTCAAACTTTTCAAGGCGTATTAACAATATGGAATCCCAATTTCTCCTAAATAACACGTTATCAACAATCTCATAATGAGTTGATTTTAATCGTAAAGCTCTTTTTATTTTATAATTGAGTTCAGGAGGATCATATCCATTTTTCAAATAAAAACTTAAATCAATGTATTGAGATTCAACATCAATTACACTTACCTCAGAAATGTGTTTATTGTTACATGTGTCCCCTTCAGCTGGTATGTTGGATTCTCTTGTAAGCAACCTGTAGAAACCTTTCCATCTAACAATTTTGGCTGGTTTAATTTCAATATCGTACTCGTGCAGAGTTGTTACTTAACTTTCTCTCTATTCTCCTAATTCTTTCTGCATTAGTAATTACCTTACTATTGGGAATTGGGACTATTACTTTCGTTTGTGATTTTAAAAGAAAAGTTCTAAAACTTTTTACAGATTTATATACAACAAATGCTTGTTTTTCTACTTCTGAATAATTCAATTCAACACCCTAAAAATTTGAACTAGAAAAAGAGATGGGTGCTTCCATTTTTTGATTATTAATTTGTGTCAAAACAATGACATAAGATGTTGAGGAAGCAAAGATATATAAGATGAAATGATTAGAGAAATTCAGAGCATTGATCATTTCATGTTTGATTAAATCGAATGATTTCTTTTCATGATGACCCCATTTAAAAATTGTCTTTCTTAATAATTTGTTGTAACGACAAAATAATTTGTGAGAAATCAGGGACAAACTTTTTGACAAAATTGATCTGTCCAAAAAATGATTGCATGATTTTTTTTGTTATATGGTGGAAAAATTTCTGAAATTTCTTTTATTCTATCAGGGTCAATGTAAATTCCGTTTTTTGACACAATGAATCCTTAAAGTTTCCCGTCACTAAGAGCGAAAATTTATTTTTTTGTATTTAATGAAATCCCATATTTTCTACAGCATTCAAAAATTTGTCTTAAGTCCTACAAATGATTATTTCTGTTCTTTGAATAAAAAGTAATATCATCCTGATAAACAACAATTGCTTTTTTAACAGACCTTTGAAAGCTATATCCATGGTGTTTGGTCAATTTAGTGTCCTAAATTTCTCTACATAAATTAACAATCCTAGTATCATAAACTAATGAAGTGTAGTGCACTGTTTGTGCTAGCTAACCCTTCTTACTTCGTTGTTTGTATGCTTTATGTTGTTTTGGGGGTTTTTGGTCTTTTAATTCCTAATGGTTTATAATGTAAATTATCAAAACTAAATCTAACTTTCTTAAAGACTGCTTAAAATCTAAAAATGAAAACAGAGCTAAGAAAGAAATGAAAACATAGCTAAGAAATATATGGAAACAAAGCTAAGAAGCAAATGAAAACAAAGTTTCTATTCTCATTTTACCATTATTTCCAAATCATGAATTAGAACTGAAAGTGATAATTTCATTTGATATCTAACTAATTACATAAATAAAACTAAATGAAATACTTGGTTACTCTACCTCTCAATTTTGAGAGAAAGTCTCCTTGGGATGACATTTGAGTAATTATGTACTTCATTAATCTAAGAGAAATCAAATACAGAGATGCATAAATAACTCATTGTATAGATGAAATGTTTAACCACTTAGTTAAGGATGAATTATCAACTTGAAGGGTTTTCCATAAACATTCATTAACACCATGAGTTAGTATTTTGAACTAAAAATGAAATGGCAAAGACAGTAAATGACATTGATCAGTTTAGCTGAGAATTTAAACCAAAAAAATAGTAAATGAAGTAAACTATCCCACAATGTATCCTTCTCATCCTTCAATCCTACTCTTATCCTAAAACAAGGTTAGTTTTTGATTGAAGAAACAAGATTACACTATTGAGTTCTATCTTCTAAACTACTGATAAGAACTAGAAAGAAATCAAGTTAATGGAAACTGCTCTAAATTATAAACATTGTTAGTAAGAAAAATGATTATAAACACTGTTTCAGAAAGAAAATGATGAATTTACAATTAACAAGAAGAAGACAAATAAATAAAATAAAACCTCTTCAGTGCAGGGTCCCTTTACAACTGATTAGGCTACGCTTGCTCAATCAACTCCAAGAAAACTCCTTCAAATATTCATAAAAACATACGGTCTTCTCATATTAAAACAGGGACACAAAACGTCCAAAAATTACAGAGTTTGGAACTTTGACTTCACATTAAAACTATTACTATTACTGCTAACTTCTTCAGTCCTTTACATAGGTATTTATAAGAAAATCATATAACTGTTTGTGGAGAAAAGCATGCTATAGCCCAACATGTAGAAGACAGATATGCGGAATTTCTTCCTCGGTTGCTAGAGAAATAAATCCAAGACATGGTGGCTTTTGGATTTGTTTGTATAGGTGGCTGTTGGAGTCCATAGGTACAGGTAGTTTCTCCAAATTACGCTTCCCATCACTGTGAAATGTATTAAGTAACCATGAAACAGAGGCCTGTTACCCTCGGTCTCTTTGTGTTTGACTTATCCATTGACCGTAGTCTTATGACATCTTCTTTGTCGACCTGGGCTGAATCAATAGGACAACATCCATTTCATGATGATTTCAAAGCTGCCCATGTGGCTAGTTTCCCCTTCTAACACCTAGAACCTGTTAGAGCATGGAAGTAGCTATGTAACAACCGGTTAGCTGTAGAATGGGTTGCGTTCTATAGCTCATATAAAAAAAATTATTCAAACAACAAAACGTAAAAGCATAGCATGTAAATCACTAAATGTCCTCCTCAAGATAGTATATACCAGTTATTGGTGATGAGAATGCATCTTTCTTATTGAAAAACAAAGAAAGGGAATGAGAAGAGTTGGTAGGGAAAGAGTAATTTTGAGGCTCAACATACCCCCACTGCAAAATCATTGCATCTCCTCATGAAATTTTCAAAAATTTGAACTTCTTTCTCCTATTGAATCTGTTCTGATACTTCTGCCAGCACATCCAACTTCCTTTTCTTACTTCTCCTTGCACTGATTGCCATCCTGGGCTTCTTCATAAGAAGTCTGTATTTGAGGTTGATAAGTGTTCTGCTTAAATTCCTATTTTTCCTCTTCAACTTCCTATTCATCTTGTACCATAGCCCTAGGTGCAGTGATGTATTGTCCTGAATGGATTTTTATAGTTTGCTTTGTTCCTTCAGGGTTTCATTTTCTTTTTTAATATGCTTGTTCAATATCTCCAACTCATAGATTTCCTATTTGAGGGAGTCAGTCAGAGGTTCTTGTGGATTGACAGGTTGTTCTAGATTGGTTGAGGATCTTGGATCCATTGAGGCACTTTTCTTTTCCAGAGATTCTATGTAATCATAAATTTTCTGCTGTACTAGATCTATGCCAAGAGAAGCTCTACTTGGGCTGCCTTCAAAATTCTGTGGAGGAGAGTTTTGTGGACCATGTTCAGGTGGAATACTGTCAGGAGATTGAACTAGGGTTTCTTCTTCTAAGTTTATGGACTGGGCTCCTTTTGATGTTACCTTCCTCACCTTACCTCGGAGTCTGGAGCTCCTTCTTAGGTTTTGGAAGCTTATGGTTTCTTCTCTTGTGTCCTTCTTTCTCTTCCCTATCTCCTTCTTTTTCTTGATTTTCTCCCTAATCTTGGTCATTATTTCAGAGAGTAACTGTTCATCTTCTTGTGATGATGAAGGTTCAAGAATGTCTTCATTGATTTCATTAGCTATCTCTTTCATTTTTCCTTTATGTTTAGTTTGTTTTCTAACCTCTGGTTTAGAAGCTGTCTCTGCATCATTCTCTTGTGAGGAGATTCCAATTTTTTTTTGAATGTTAATGCTGATCTTTCTCCTCCTATTTTTCTTAACATGACTCTTCTCAGGTGACTCTGGAGCATCCTGAAAAAAATTTCTTACCAAGAAATATTCCCAGGTATCCCCTATACTTTTCAAATGGAATTCAACTAGTATCTTTACTAATCCATGATGAACATAGTTGTTTCTATGGATTCAATTTTATTTTGGAAATTTGTAGCCATTATTCTTATACTATTTAGAAGGAAGAAGGGAAGGTTGATGGTTCCATTTTCTAAGAAATTCATTAATAATCATATATGGTAAACATACATATACCCAAATCTTCCTTCACATGTAATGATTTTTTGCAATATCAACAACATATTACCCCATTTCTTTTTTAATTTCTGAAATAAGAGTTCCCTTTCTAAATACTGTAACATCCATACCAAGGTTTCTAAGGATCACCTTCTGAGATTCACCATGAAATTCCTTGTTTCTAAACCATCTTTCTCCTTGTCTCGATAGCTCTGTTGCTTTTTCTATGAAGGATTCTATGACTACAAATTTAATATCTCCTATCTCCACTTCTGTGCCATCAAATGACCTTGCAAAAGACTTGGTAATTTCCTTGTGGTAGCCGTCAAATTTGTCAATAAAATTTAACCATCCAGCCTTCAGTAGCATCCTTTTAAGCTGAGGATACCCTTCCATATACTTTACCCCTAGGGGCTCCGTCCTGACAATAAGCCCCATATCCCCTGTTTTTGGGTAACCTTCAAAATTACTCTTACCTTCTTTGAAATGAGTGCTATTAAGAAATGGAAAGACTATGTGTATGGAAATGGAATGACTGCGTATATATGAAAGTGGAAGGACTATGTGTATGGAAAATGGGAAGACTGTGTATATGAAATGACTATGTGATATAGGAGAAATAAACTTAAGGGTTTGTGTGTAATAAATAAATAGTAAGGATTTAAAGAGTCGTAGATAGGTAGGTCACATTGTCATATTGACCGTTAACAGGTGGAGTTGTGGAGGACCGTTTAAGTACAGGTCATGGAGTTTGAAGCGGAGATTTGTTATGAAAGAATCATTGAGAATATTTGTCATCAAAGATGGAAGATATGGCAGAGATGTAGTGGCAGTCAATTGAAATGATATTTGATTAAGAAGACGTGATTATACATACTATACAAACTTATGTTTCCAAATTGCTTTGTGAAATAAATCTTTGTATTTGCCCTTGGAACCTTTACCTTTCACTTGCTAATTTTTTATGTTGATCCACAGGTACCTTCAGCATGGTTGGTCTTCAAAAATTTATTTTTCTTTCAATTCCCTACATTCATGATTTTAATATGAGTTGTACACTTATGCATGAACTGATAAACAAATTGTAGCTGTAGAACATAATCAACTGCAGAATGTGAAAAAGGAAGTGAAATATGGCTTATGGATCATGAATGAAATGGAAGTGGCTATGTGAGTGAAATGAAATGAGATATAAGACAAGATGATAAATGAAATGAAAATGGAAAGAAATATGTAAAAGAAAAGAAACTGAGAAATTTATTGATGGAATATGACAATGAGATGAAGTGAAACTACAAAAATAAAACGGAGTGAGGTGAGATGAGATGATGAATTTGTAGAATCTAAACTACAGAGTGATTATATCTTTTTGTCACTGATTATTACAGAAAGAAAATGGAAAATATAGGGTGTCAGAAACCTCTGATTTTCACCCTGTATTTTCTGTATAAGTATGGAAATCAATGATTGGTTTTCAACCTTATACAATTTTTCTGTTTGTTTTTTTTTTGAAGGAAAAATAAAGACTAAGTTAGTGGAGAAGAAGAATTCTTCTTCACTAGCTTCATTTTAGAATTGTCTTGGAAAATCTTAATGAAATCCTCTTTCGAAATTGGTTTCTGATATATCTTTAATCTATGACCATTTGCAAGAAAATGAGTTTTACTTTCATCTATTGTTCTTATCCTCACTATTCCATTACTAAATACTTTTTCAATCTCATATGGCCCAAGCCAATGAGTCTGAAACTTCTCTTGAAAATCCTTGAAATTTGAATCAAATAATAGTGCCCAATCTCCCACTTGAAGCCTCTTGTCTTTGATATATTTGTCATGCCATTTAGCCCTATGTTGTTGGACTATACTAGTCCTTTGGACTACCTCTTGCCCGATTTCATCAAGTTCATTTAATTGCTCCAGCCTATGCTTTTGTGCCTTTGATAAATCTAGTCTCAGTTGGACTACCATATTGAAAGTTCTGGTTTCAAACTCTATAGGGAACAAGACTTGTTTCCCATAAACAAGTTCATAGGGTGTATTTCCCGTTGTGTTCCTCCATGTAGTTCTATAGGCCCATAAGGCTTCAGGAAGCCTTTTATCCCAATCTCTTCTATGTAGATGCACAGTCTTAGTGAGGATTCCTTCAATCACTTTATTTGTAGATTCCACTTGACCATTTGCTTGAGGATGATAAGGAGTATATTTCCTATGTTTGATGTTGCATTCTTCCACAAGCCCTTCGACCATGTTAGATGTAAATTGAGATCCCTAATTTGTCACAATTTCTCTTGGAACACTAAAATGAGTAAAGATCTCCTCAAAAAAAAAATTCACTACAGATTTTTCATTAGAAAAAGGTAATGTTTTAGCTTCCACCCATTTAGTGACATAATCAGTGCATACCAATATATACTTCTTTTTCTTAGATGGATGATTAATTGGACCAACAAAATATAAGGCCCATTTTTCAAAAGGTTCAATGAGTACCTGAATTCGTAATGGCATTTCATTTGAAGGAGCATGTTTCCCTACCCTTTGGCAGCTGTCACATCTCCTGACATATTATTTAGCATCTTTGAAGTTGGATGGCCAATAATATTCTAAAGAAAGGATTTTATAGGCTATCTTTCTGTCAGCAAAGTGTCCACCACACGACTCATCATGACATGCCTTAAGAATCTCGGGCATTTCAACTTCCCTGACACACCTTCTGATCATAAGATTTGGGCCTGTTTTATAAAATTTGTTAGTGATCCAGGAATATCTTTCACTTTCCTGAATAATTTTTCTTTTCTCTCTAGGAAACAAATGTGAAGGTAATTTTCTTGTGACTAAATAGTTAGCTATATCTACAAACCAAGGAGTTTGAATAGTTACTACAAAAAAACATTCATCAGGAAACTTATCTTCAACTAGAGAGTCTTCTTTGATATTCTGGATCCTGGATAAGAAATCAACAACTGTGTTTTGTTTTCCAGGTCTATCAAGCACAATAATATTGAATTCTTGCAAAAGTAAAAGCCATCTTGTAACTCTGCCATTAGTAATAGGTTTATTCATTAAATATCTAATTGCAGAGTGATCTATATGAACAAAGGTTTCATAGCCTGTTATATAGTTTCTGAACTTGTTAATTCCATGAACAACAACTAAAAATTCCTTTTCAATCACCATATAATTTAACTCAGTGGTTTTATGCTCCTATATCAATAGGTGTCATATTTCATGATTGACATTGATTTCTCTAATATGTTCATACCTTCCCTGGTTGCAAAGGTTTTCCATATTGTCGAGAAATAAAAAAATTTAAAAGATGTAAAGAGGGTATGCCCTAAAAGAAAAATCAAAGGACAAAAGGAATAAAATGGTCAAAAAAGTGAAAGAAATGAACCCCAAACAAAAGACCAGGAAAATGTGCAAGTACAAAATGCCACTGCTATTCTAGTTTTGTAATAATTTGATGGTGTGTAGCTTGTTGACTTATGCCACCATTGATGAATGGCCAAATAGCTCAATCTTCGCTAGTTCATATCTGAATTTACTTGTTTTAGTGATAGAGAATAAAATCTGTCCAAACTATTCAATCTTGGTAGATAAGTAGATAGGTAGAGAATCAAAGGAGCTCAACAGTTAAATCTGAGCCCTTAGATGTTACAAGTGTTGACTTAGGTAGGATTCCCATGAAAAGAAAAAACAAGATGATGAGGGATTGCTAGTTCAAGTGCAGCCAAAGAAAGGTGAAACAATGCTAGGTAATACAAGCAGGGTAGGTAGAGGGTGTTGCAGAAATGACATCACAAGTGTGAAGCAGGCATTATACCAAAAACAACATAAGATCAGGATCACATGACTAACTCCCCTTCATACTTTTCAAACTCATTCACTAATTTCCTCAAAATATTAAGGTCTGCTCTTAATATTGCTCATAGACTACTCATTCCATCTTATAACCTTTGCCCAGGTAAAACCTCAATGTACTTAAAAAAATGGAAAAATTATCCATAAAAAACCCCTTTTTGTTTATCTCTAGCCTGAGTTTCTATGTGAAATTCCCAACATTTAAACTTAGCGCTTGTTTATTATATTTTTTCATATTAATTGCTGACAATTATTGTATAAATCCCAAAAATATTACCGTTCCCGTATTATATAAATATGATAAAAACCCCAAATTATTAATATCCCTACCCTAGTCAAATACAACCATATCACTGTTTTTTAATAAATTAATGAATTTATTATAAAATTCGTTAATAATTCCCCCGCCACATTAAAGGGATTAATCACCATTTGGGTTGATTAATAACCAAGCCCCGACCAATAGAAACGCGCCCAAAATGATTAAACAATTTAAAAAAAATGCGTCGGCCCCACTCTTTAAACCTCAGCCATATCCCAATGCCATCAGCTGTCAGATCTGGGCCCGCTCATCCAACAGTCCACGCTCATATCACGCCCCCCTTCCATCTGACCTTTAACTCGCGGGGAATCGGTGGTATTACTCCCATACCCTGGCCACGCGTCGCGCTCCTACTGTGATTGCTACCTCCTCGCTCGAAACCACCCAACCCCGAAAGTGGTGCGAGGAAAACCGATTACCACCCTCTGCATCACAACAAGACGTCCCATCCTGATGATGTCATCCGACCAATAACTGCCAAAATCACCTGCCAAAGCCAATTCCATTAAAAAGCGACGAAATTTCATTTTCGTTGTGATTTCCTTTGTTCGAGATCCCATGCAAAAATAATGACTGAAGCACTGTACCAGCTTTCCAATCGTCATCCGGCCAAAGAGACCACAACAACGCGCTCTTCAGTCTATCAACACTTGCCAGTGTACGGTTTTCCTCTATATGCCCAGGTATTTATCCATTTTTACTAGTAACCCTGTAATTTCCATTTTTTACTACAAATTCTACCTGAAGAACCAAATTCAAGAGGAAAATCAATTTGAAGCTAGCTTAAAGAGGCCCCTAAACCTGCTAGTCGGTCCAATTTTTTACATAAAGCCCGAACTCCAGTTTGAAAACACAAGAACCAAACATGAAAGCTCCCGCAGCCCTGAGTGTTGCACCCCTGAATGCACCTCATAAAGACTTGGATTACTTATCTCTGGCCAACAAAGATTTCCAAATTAAAGATTTGTATGGAAACATGAACCATCTTCAAGCCTTGTACCAAATCAGGGATAGCTATCAAAACAACTCTGATATTTTTGGGTTATGGGAGTCTAACCTTCCCATGTACTTCATTCCCTCAGTTCATGTTTTCCCAGACATCATTCACCAATGCTGTGCCAATTATGACCCTGTCTATAGAGCAGTCATGTCCACATTCCAAACTATTCTTTTTTACATAACTGCTAAATCCATCAATGAAATGCTACATTTTCATTCCACTGAGCCCCTGGCTCGTCTATCCATGGGATATCTGCTCGAAAAATCTCCTCAATTGTCTAATTCAAAAATAACCGTATTGCTCAGATGTTCATGAAACCAGACTACTAGCCCTAAGGCCCACCTCTCTATCTGCAGACCTGGTTCACTGACACTGGCAAACTTATTGTTGACATGATATCCCGGATCTTGGGATTTAATACCAGTGAATTTGTTGATGAGATCACCCTAGTTCTACTATCAATATTTAACCCAGGACAACCCCCTACTGTCGAATATGACTATGCCACTTTCATTGCTAATAAAATTCATGACCAATTCTTGAGCGTGGATAGAGAAGGAGTCTTCAAATATACATCTTTCATATACCACCTTCTGTTGTATTATCATCCAGATAGTTTTTCTTTCCCCATCAGGAGGTTGGACTCAAAGGGAAATCGAAGGTCTGTCATCCATGACCTTAGTTTTCCATAATATCTATGAGTGCCCATATACCTATAATGAATTCATTGACTTGTTTGTACATAAAGGATCCACCCTGCTGATAGGAGCCCCCCCTCCTAGGATCTCTGGTGACATGAAAAAGATACTGCAGCTCTTCATACAGTACAGGATAGGTGATTAGTAACTATACCAGAATCACACTGAAATTAGAATATATGACTGCGAACTGTGCCCTTTCAAGCTGCCCAAATATGTGCCCATGAGACTATTTGCATTAGAATATTTCAGACAGATCATAAAGATAGATTTAGATCATTTTTGTAATGGAAAGAAGAAAGACCAGCTGAGAATTATGAACCAGTTAGGCCCTTATGTCATCCATTCTAGAGATGCCTAGAAAGATGATGAGAAGATATTAGAAGAACGCCTTAGACTGAAGAAGAGTTTTCGGTGGGTGCCATATGACCCATATAGTTTTATAAGTGATAGAAAAGTAAAGAACAGGCTATCGGTTTATGTACATCATAAGATCCTTGAAATTGAACAGTTTGCTAATCAGGATGAGTGGGTAGAGGGCACATTAATAGAGGAAATTATTAAGAAAGAAAAAAATGGAAAAAGCTATGAAAGACCTTGAAAAAACCCTTGACCTGGACTCTTTTGGATAGGTATCTTTCAAGCTACCTCAAAAAACAGGAGTTGGTACATCCTTAGCTGGAACTTCTCAGCAGCCTGTACAAGAAACTAGCACACCAGATACATGGTCTTCTAAGGGCAAGGAAATGGCATACATAGAGCAGCCAGTAATGACTTATCAGCAGGGGCAAATTCCTCCAGCTCAAACTGAAGCAACAGGAGTTCCTGCATTACAGACTCCTCTAAATGAGGAAAGAAGCAAGAAAAGAGACAGCGAAGACACCACACCTGTCAGTGGACCTACAGAACAATCAGGTGCAAAGAGGCAAATATTGAATCCTCTATCTAAAGATGAAATTATTGAAGAAACCACTGACAGTCTAAGAGGTGAAAGGGTAGTCAGCTAGCAGACTTCCCTAGTGGTGGAAACATCAACTAGCTCACATAGGCAGGAGCTAGAAAGGCAACTCTGTGTGGAAGTTTCATCTAGTAGGCCACAAAGAAAACATGCCTCCGACATCAAAAGGACATTCATGGATGTAAAGGTTAGAGACAACCCACTGAGGCTTCAAATTTACAATCACTATCTTAAAATTGCCCCCGCCAATCAAAAAATATTAATGTCTGCTTATGACATTAAGGAGGGAAAAATGATCATGAGTTACTTTAAGCCCAAGGTACCACAACCACACTGAGCAGCTGATTACCTCAAGACAAATCTGGAGGTCTTGGCTAAGGATATTCATCCTATGGACCAGATTGAGCTACATAAACAGACTGGAGAGATGGTCTACTCCACACTAGCTGATAAAGTAATGTTGGCTCATAAATTACAAAACTCCTTGGACAATACCTCTACTCAACTAGATTTGGAGAAAGCTTCTTCTCTAGCCAATGACAACAGGATCAAATCCTTAGAAGAAATCATTATTGAACTGGGACATAATCCCAAAGATGCTAAAGGCATAAAGGCACTGATGAAGAAGAAATAAGAGGACATTGCTTCCCTAAGAAAACAGTTGAAACTGCCCCCTTCCATGCATCCACAGACAACATAAATTGTACAATAGAAGCCATAAGAGGAAATGATGGACTTGCTCATGAAGCTTAATGAAGGGTTAACTAATACAGAGCAGGCACTGGAAAATGCACTAGAGGAAAAGCAGGGAGAGTCGACCTCCCAGCCTCCTGAAGTAATCCCTGCAGTCAGTATTGCCCCCTCCACACTTGTAACAGCATTGCCTTCCACTGTTCCAGCATCCACAACAGAGATAATTACAGGAGCAGTAGGAACAATAGCAGCACCAGGCAGCAGTACTAACATGAGCACATAACAGCTGATAAAATCCATGGAAGAATTAAAGCTACAGGTGTCTGAATTGAAATTGGTCAAAGAGAAATTAGAAAAATTAGAAAAAAGTTATGGCAAATCCAAGATAAATGTGGTAGAGAAAACATGAGAGGTTAAAACATTAGAGAGCAAGGTGAGAGCATTAGAAAAGGATCTTTCTCTGGATAAACCTTTGGCAGAAATCAAAGGCTTTTTGTTGTCCAACATCAATCAATCCCTTAGTAATATGTGGAGATCTATCCAAGTCATTTATGAGCAGATTGACTTGGTAAGAGCGGACCAAGTAAAGATTCAAAGGCAAGAGCTTTATTGGGGCAGATGCCTGAACAAGCTAACCGGCGAATACATTTTTTGAACACCAAGACCAGCGAAGAACTGCAAGCACTAGAAATCACAGACATGATAGGCACCAGTATGGAAATCAAGAGAGTTCTAACCAAGAGAACTCTGATGCAAAATTTAGAAAGGAGATGCTAAGACATGCAGGTGGAGATCAACTCTTTCATAGAGAAGTTCACAGTTTTTCATAATAAATGTTTACCAAGTCCTTTAGGAAGTAATGACTGTCTGATGAGACATGTAGATTACACGCACAAGTTGAATAAATATGCTGCTGATCAAATTACTTCATCAACAAGCACTTCAGAAGTAAAAGCACTTCCATCTGGCCAAAGCCTCTATGACAACTTCAAGTACACAGAGACTGATGAAACTTTAAGAAAGCTTCAGAGACATAAATTACCAGAACAGGATTGGTGGAAAAGTATGTTAGAAATTCTATAAACTTATCTTTGGTATCTTTGGCGAAATGAAAACTTTGGGTCATCTACCATAATGCGGAGAACAAAAATGAATGAGGGTCATGTGGGTCAAAGCGTATCAAATCAGAGTTGAAGAGCATCTGACAAAGCCATGGCAGCCAGCATAGAGTATCAGTGGAAAACAACTGTAAACCGACTCACATAGTCTACCTCTAGCACATCCGATAGGATGGAGCTGCTAGCACAACATCAATTTATCTTTTCCCTGTTTTCTAGACTATCTGTCTCTATATTTTGTAAAAAACGATGAGCCATCACTAGATATTATCTCCATGAGATATTTTGTAAAGATATTTTTGTATAAACACCCCCCCATTCAGAGTATTTGGGGTTGGTGAACCATTCTCAGACCGCGTTGTAATATTGAAATTTTGGAATACGAAGGCTGTTGGAATCAATTATTGCTGGACTCATTGGATGTAGAATTGAAGCAGAGGACTTGTTACAGAATTCTCGAATCAACCAATGGACCAATAAGTCCCCTTATCTTCTGTTTTGTAATCTTTCTAGTTTTCATATATATCACCTGTGTTTCATAGTCTAAATGGTAATGATAAAATTTAACTCAGAATATGCTTGACTTCACTCTGTGTTTCATTCATTATCGTTCTCTGTGTTTTCTTTAGGATTAGTATAAACAGTGTAACTCTTAATTTCTCCTGTTTCCTAATTCTCTCATATTGATTATTTGCTAAGGAATTCTTAACTGCTCCTTAACAATAGTCATCCCCTTTCCCTCTTTAAATATGCTGAAGGATTCTTAACTACCCTTCAACCCTTTTGAGCCCATTCCATCCAATACAAATCTTAGTTTTCTCCCTATTTGACTACCTTGCTCTGTTAAACCTTCCTTTGTTAAGGGACCAAATCAGGAAAGCCATCCTCATTAACTCCATTAGCCCAATGGACCGAACTTCTCAGACTTACACCTCCGCTCTATTGAATCTCACCATCCAAAAATCAAGCAAAACCCCTGAACATCATAACTAGCCTAATACCTTTCAAAACAAAATTAAATCATAAAGAGAGAGCCCTCTCTAGATGCAGATTGGCTAGAATCTGTGTCTGAAAGATTGGTCTGTGGTTACCTCGGCCGTATTCCCTTTCTTACAGCTTTTGGGAACAACCTGAGTGATAACATCATTGGTGACTCCACTGGGGACTCTGAATAATTTGTTTGTTACTACTATCTACTTTATAAGCTACAGATAGAGCCTGAAGTTAGCCAGGAAGCCTTTGAAATGGTTTTGCTTTGCAATGGCATAAGTAAATGAATGCTACTTCAGCCTATCTCTAATCCAGCTTATAGATTGGGTAGTTGGTTTCATATACTTGATCAGTCCCTAGTTCATAAATCTTTAAGAAAGTTTACAATTCCCATATTCAAAGTCTCTTAAAGAAGCAGTTAAAGTTGTAGTGTCAAAGCCACTTACAAAAAAACCAATTATACACTTAGAAGCCTAGCTTCAGAAAGGATTCGTTACACCAGATCAAATCCTGATCCAAACCCACCACCTGTGTTTGAAAATCCTAATATGATTCCTAAAATTATTAGAAAACAAGAGAGCCCAGAAAATTCTACTATTTCTCGGCCTTTATCCAGATCAAAGTCCTATCCTGTGAGGTCGATCCACCTTGAGGACCAACCCTGCACTAACTATTTTGAAAGCCCCTCATTTGAGGCCTTTTCCAAATTTGGATTAACCCACATAGTTCAAGACCCAATATTCCTTGAAAAGTTGCAGCTTGGAGTTGTTACTCCATATCTTGACAAACATTTGCTGAGCTCCGTCCAACCTGAGCTTACCTCTGAAAAACATCAAATATTCTCGTGATTAATACCCCTTCTCCAAGTTCACCATCAACACCTCACTTTTCCCAACCTCAAGCTACCCCTTCCACTCTTCCATCCACTGTCCATATTCATGTTGTTGTCCCTACCACACCAGTTGTCACATATATCCCTGTTACCATGGCAAACATGTATGCTCCTTTGAACTTACCTGCTAATCTAGGGGCTATGCCCCAAGACTATCAAAGCAAAATCATTCCTTTTGATGGCACAGGCACTTACACAGCTCAACAACATACTAAAAAAATGACAGATTACTTTAAAATATATGAAGTTGATGCTGATGATGTTAGGATGAGAGTATTTGTTCAAAGTTTCACTGGAGATGTTAGAACATGGTTTAGAGCGCTTCTTGCAAACAATATCAATGACCCAAAAGCTCTTTACCAGACCTTCTTGAACAGATGGGAAAAGAAGAAAGATCCTCTCCACATTTTATCAGAATATGAAGGCTTGAAACGAGGTACCCAAGAAACTGTCCAAGATTACTGTACCAGATTCAATAATGTCTACAATGCTATTCCTCAAAATCTCAGAGCCCCTCCGGATTTGGCCTTGATTAAATTCCCTGATGCATTTGATTCTGATATGGCATACCAACTTAGGGAAAGAGCTCCTTGAGACCTAGAAGAGATGCAGAGTATGGTTGTCAATGTTGAGGCCAATGTGATTCTAAAAGAGCTCGGGCCAGAGCTAAAAGGAGGATACCTTTTAAAGAAGAACCCTCTGCTTTTGAAAAGAAATTAGATGCTATCATTAAAGGAATGGAAAGACTTGGAGATAGAGTAGAAACAATTGAGAGAAAATCTTCTTGGGATGGTCAACCAAGTAATGCTGGAAGAAATCCAAACTTCAGGAAAAATCAAAACCTTAATACTGGAAAGGCTGGGTCTGATCAAAACATTAGGCCCCCATTCCAGGAAAATTATGTTGAAGCCTCAACTTTTGAGGAACCACCAAAAGACCCTCAAATTAACTTAATGGGGCTCAATAATGAACAACAAGTTTTCTTAACCCAAGAAGACCAAGAAGCTCACACTCTTGAAAAATTCCAAACTCAGTCAGGTGAGTCATTTGATTTTAGGGAGGGATATGACACAACCACCTATAAAGTCCATAAGCAATACAATATGAGAAGTAGAAGAATAGATGTCCCTGAAATCAATAAACAAAAGGATACCGAGCAGCCTAAGAAAGATAAGATGAATAAACCCCCTGCACAAGTCCTTCTTGGAACAGATCCTAACCCAAATAACCCAATCGTGGAAGATGTTTCAGATGATCAACGATCTAACAGACAACCTTCTACTTCCATTCCTCCGAAAGGAAATGTGGAAGAACCCCTAGAAGTTGATTTGCAAGCAACTTCAGCTCATGATACCACTCTTGAAAAAGACAAAAACACAGAAAATACAGTAGAACAAGAGAATCCCACTGTCCATAATACAAAAACTCAAATTGAAAAACCTTTCAATCTTGAGATTGAGATAGGCAAATTAAAAATAGTTGTTCTATTGTTAGAATTCACTAAGCATGATGTCTACAGAAGTCAAATCAGCAGATCACTCCAAATTTCTGTGAACAAATATTCGGTAAATGTCTTTGATGACCAGCCTGTATTAATTTTTGGCCTTGAGGTGAATGGAAAATCAGTAGATGGAGGTGTTCCTCCTTTCTATGTAAGTTTGAATATACATGATAAAATACTTCATAATGCCATGTTTTATTCTGGTGCTTCTCATAACTTGATGCCTAAGTCTGTAATGGAAAAGTTGGAACTAGATATTACCAGGCCATACAAAGACTTATTCTCTTTTGACTCCAGCCAGGTCAGATGTCTAGGATTGATCAAAGATTTATGTTTGTCATTAGTTCAATACCCTACCAAAACCATTTTAATGGACATAGTGATAGCTAATATTCCACCAAAATATGTCATGTTATTGTCTAGGTCTTAGGGTGCAAAGCTTCAAGGATCACTACAGTTGGACATGTCCTATGCAACTATTTCACTATTCGGTCAACTAAAGAAATCATACAGAGAAACTTTAATGAAATATGTGGTAAGTAGCCAGGAGAAACCCCAAAATTTTCCCATCTACTCGATGCACTCCGACATGGATTCTTTCATTCTCTATAATGCTCAAATTGATCCCCCAACTGATGTCAAAGTTTTAGCTTTTGAACAAGAAGAAATTATAAACAAGAAATCTAGCGTTCACATTTAAGAAATTTCTGAGAACAGTGATACATCAGACAATCAAGAGAAGCCAGCTGAAACTAAAGAAATATACCTTCCCATAAAGCAGATTACTGAGACTCTTGATACTGACTACGAACATGAAACCCTTTGGTACTTAGAATTTGATGGTTCAGTTAACAAATTAGGAGCAGGAGCTAGAATTTGGGTGCACAACCTAGAAAATGATCATGCTTGAGGGTCATGCTTATAGGTTAAACTTTAAATGCACCAATAATATGGCTGAATATGAGGCCTTGGTGCTAGGACTTAAATTGGTCAAAAGTTTAGGGGCAATAAGGATATCAGTTTTGGGAGACTCAGATTTAGTCATTCAACAAATAAAAGGGAACTTCCTCACAATTAGTCCCAGACTGAGAGCTTATAGAGAAAAAACAAATGACATCCTCAACACATTTCTTGAAACACAGCTTACCAAAATTCCAAGGAAACATAATTTGCATGCTCACAACTTAGCAACCTTTTCCAGCACTTGCAAATTACCATTTGAACCTAATCATCAGTTCACAGCTGAGATTATACACAGGCCAGCCATACCCAATAATGTAAGGAACTGGCAAGTATTTGATAATGATATTCGGATCAACAATTTTTTAACTCTAGAGGAAGAGTTTTCTAGCACAAATATAGACATAGATATTGTTAGCATGATTGATCAAAAGGATAAAACAGAAACAGAAATTTCAGCAGAGAGTGCAAATCAAATGCTTCATCCAACAAAATTTACCAATAAAGAAATGCAATATCTGAAAGAAATAGATATTGATGAGATCATTGAAGGAGAATCTGAAATTATTGATTTAAAAAATAATCATCTGCCTAAAGGATTGACTCCTTTGGAAGATTTCTTTGAATTCAATGATATCCCAAAGAAACCTAAAATGAAACCTCTAAAAGCAGATATTGAAGACTGTAACATAGGAACTGAGGAAAATCTGAAAATGATAAAATTATCCAAAACTTTTCCCCCTGATCAAAAGCTTAAATATGTTGAACTGTTCAAAGAATTCCAGGATTTCTTTGCTTGGAGCTATGAAGATCTCAAATCTTATGACACCTCTATGATTCAACATACAATACCCCTTAAGGAAAATCAGAAACCATTCAAACAAAAACTTAGAAGAATTAACCCTGTACTACTTCCATTAATTGAAAAGGAAATCAAACGAATGTATGAAGCAAGAATAATTGCTCCTATCAGGTTTTCAGAGTGGGTGTCTGATTTAGTACCCACTAGGAAGAAAACTGGGGAAATCAGGTTGTGTGTTGATTTAAGGAATGTGAATAAGGTTTCTTTGAAAGAAAATTATCCCTTGCCCAAGATGGACCACATTTTAGAAAAGGTAGTAGGTACCTCTAGGATTTCACTTGTGGATGGGTTCTCAGGTTTTAACCAGATTCTGGTCCATCCTGATGACCAAGAAAAAACTGCTTTTACAACACCATGGGGAACTTTTAAATACGTTAAGATGCCATTTGGACTTAAGAATGATGGGGAAACTTTTCAACGAGCAATGGATATAGCTTTTGCAAAGAAAATCCATGATTTTTTGGTCATATATCTAGATGATCTTACTATGTTTTCTAAATCAGATCAACAACATCTAGATCATTTGAGGCAAGTGTTTTTAAAATGAAGAAAGTATGGTATTTCATTAAACCCTAAGAAATCATTATTTGGTATAGAAGAAGGCAAACTATTAGGTCACATCATCTCCAAATATGGCATCAGAATTGATCCTGATAGAATACAAGCCATTCTACAAGTAGCTCACCCTAGAAAAGTCAAAGAACTTCAAGCTTTCCTAGGGAAGATCAACTTTTTAAGAAGATTCATACCTAATTTGGCTGAGTTAATCAGATTGTTGAACAACATGTTAAAAAAGGATTCCAAGGTTAAATGGACAGTAGAAACCAAACAAGCATTTGAAGAAATTAAAATGGCTTTGACTAGAACAGCAATCCTTACAAGTCCAAAGTTTGATAGAGACTTCATGATATTTTCATTTGCATCAGAACATACCATTGCTACTGTTTTACTACAAAAAGATGACAAAGGATGTGAAAAACCTATAGCCTTTTTCAGTAAAGCACTTAGAGATGCACTGTTGAAATAACAAATCATGGAAAAACAAGCTTATGCACTTGTGAAAGCCATTAAAGACTTCAGAGTGTACATATTGTATTCCCATGTAATAGCTTATGTACCAAGTGATGTTGTCAAATACATCCTAACTCAAGAGAGAATTGAAGGAAAACGAGGTAAATGGATAGCTAATATATTGGAGTATGACATTGAAATAAAACCTATAAAGCTTATAAAAGGATAAGGATTGGCTAAACTCATGACTGAAACAAACTTTCAAGCCCTTGATATCAATGAACTGGATAATGAACAGGAGATGGCGACTCCACAAATCAATCAGGCCTTTTTAGTTTCACCTTGGTATGTCGATATAACTCATATATTATTAAACCTGCAAGCTCCTCCAGGGTTATCCAGAACAAAGAAAAGGTTTTTGAAAATGAAAGCTTCAAAATTTTGTATTTTAGATAATGCCTTATTTTGGAAAAATCATGAAGGTATTCTATTGAATTGTTTAATAAAAGATGAAGTTGACAAAGTGCTCAAAGAATTTCATGCAGGGGACTGTGGTGGACATATTTATTGGAAATCAAATGTAGATAAAATTCTAAGGGTTGGATTTTATTGGCCCACCCTGTTTTCTGATGTGAAGAAATTTGTCACTTCTTTCCACAAATGTCAAATTTTTGAAGGTAAGAGGAAACTTTTACCTTTACCCCTTAAACAAATTTCCACAGAAAAGCCTTTCCAACAATGGGGTTTGGACTTCATTGGAGAGATCCATCCTCCCTCTTCTGGCAAGCATAAATGGATCCTCACTACCACAGATTATTTCACCAAGTCGATAGAAGCCATTCCTACCAGACAAGCCAATGATATAATGATTATAGGATTCTTAGAAACCAACATACTATCTCGATTTAGCTATCCTAAAAAGATCATAACTGACAATGTTGCTGCTTTCAAATCCAAGAAAATGATAAGCTTCTGTCACAAATACCATATCACTTTAGGCCATTCTACAGCCTATTACCCTCAAGGTAATGGTCTAGCCGAGTCTTCCAATAAAAGCCCGATTAATATTATTAAGAAATTTTTGGAAGACAACAAGAAAATCTGGCACAAGAAACTTACAAATGTACTATGGGCAGAGAGATTAACTACAAAGAGTTCCATTGGAACAAACCCCTATGAATTGGTTTATGACATGGAGGTTGTATTTCCTTCATCTTTGGGAGTCCCTATAATGAAATTATTGTAAGAAGCTTAGGTGGAACCCAATGACATTCAGAGAAGAATAAATCAGACTATCCATTTATAGCAGGCTAGAGAAGAGGTATACCAAAGATCCTAAGTGATACAAGAAAAACTCAAGAAAATATTTGATGAGAAGTCCAAGGCAGAAGATTTCTACATTGGAGACAAAGATTTCTAAGGGAAAACATGGGAAGTTTGACTTCCTATGGAAGGGGCCTTTTATTATCCAGGCTTTACAAGGGAACAATACTTACTTTTTGAAGAACCTGGATGGCATTGAGATAGAAGAAGGGCTAGTGAATGGCTGGATGCTAAAAAATTACTTTGATCCAACTATTTGAAGCATTCCTACCTTAACATGTATATACTATATCCCTAGTAATATTTGGTTTGGATTGGATAGTAAAATGCTGAAGTTGAAGCCTGAAGAGAAGGCCCTAAGCTTCACAAGTGTAATTATTTTACATATAATCAAGCAACCAGCAGAAGAAGATCTCAGAACACAGTCAAAGTTATGGAGAAGGCTATCTGACTTGCTGTTCTTGACTTTCCACCAGGGAAAGCCATCCCCACATGGAGCCACTGTTATGCTCCTATATCAATAGGTGTCATATTTCATGATTGACATTGATTTCTCTAATATGTTCATACCTTCCCTGGTTGCAAAGGTTTTCCATATTGTTAAGAAATCAAAAAATTTAAAAAATTTAAAGGGGGTATGCCCTAAAAGAAAAATCAGAGGGAAAAAAGAATAAAATAGTCAAAAAAGTGAAAGAAATGAACCCCAAACAAAAGACCAAGAAAGTGTGCAATTCCAAAATGCCACTACTATTCTAGTTTTGTAATAATTTGATGGTGTACAACTTGTTGACTTATGCTACCATTGATGAATGGCCAAATAGCTCAATCTTGGCTAGTTCATGTCTGAATTTTACTTGTTTTAGTGATAGAGAATAAAATCTATCCAAACTGTTCAATCTTGGTAGATAAGTAGATAGGTAGAGAAGCAAAGGAGCTCAACAGTTGAATCTGAGCCATTGGATGTTACAAGTGTTGACTTAGGTAGGATTCCCATGAAAAGAAAAAAGAAGATGATGAGGGATTGCTAGTTCAAGTGTAGCCAAAGAAAGGTGAAACAATGCTAGGTAATACAGGCAGGGTAGGTAGAGGGTGTTGCAGAAATGACATCACAAGTGTGAAGCAGGCATTATACTAAAAACAGCTCAAGATCAGGATCACATAAGTAACTCCCCTTCACACTTTTCAAAATCATTCAGTAATTTCCTCAAAATATTAAGATTTTCTCTTAATATTCTTCATAGACTACTCATTCCATCTTATAATATTTTCCCAGGTAAAACCTCAGTGTACTTAAGAAAATGGAAAAATTCTCCATAAAAAACCCCTTTTTATTTATCTCTAGCTTGAGTTTCTATGTGAAATTCCCAACATTTAAACTTAGCGCTCGTTTATTATATTTTTTAATATTAACTGTTGACAATTATTGTATAAATCCAAGAATTATTACCCTTCTCGTATTATATAAATATGATAAAAACACCAAATTATTAATATCCCTACCCCTGTCGAATACCATATGACTGTTTTTTAATAAATTAACAAATTTATTATAAAATTCATTAATAATTCCCCCTCCACATTAAAGGGATTAATGACCATTTGGGTTGATTAATAACCAAGCCTCGACCAATAGAAATGTGCCCAAAATGATTAAATCATTTAAAAAAAACACGTCGACCCCACTCTTTAAACCTCCGCCATATCCCAATGCCGTCAGCCGTCAGATCTGGGACTGCCCATCCAACGGTCCGCGCTCATATCGCACCCCCCTTCCATCCGACCTTTAACTTGTGGGGAACCAGCGGTATTACTCTCGTACCTTGGCCATGCGTCGCGCTCATGCTGTGATTGCTACCGCCCCGTCCGAAACCACCCGACCCCAAAAGTGGTGCAGGGGAAAACCGCTTACCACCCTCCGTGTCATGACAAGACATCCCATCCCGATGACGTCATCCAACCAATAACTGCCAAAATCACCCGCCAAAGCCAATTCCGTTAAAAAGTGATGAAATGTCATTTTCGCTATGATTTCCTTTGTTCGAGCTCCCATGCAAAAATAATGACTGAAGCATTGTACCAGCGTTCCAATCGCCATCCAACCAAAGAGACCACAACAACACGCTCTTTAGTCTGTCAACACTTTCCAGTGTACAGTTTTCCTCTGTATGCCCAGGTATTTATCCATTTTTACCAGTAACCCGGTAATTTCTGTTTTTCACTACAAATTCTACCTGAAGAACAAAATTCCAAAGAAAAATCAGTTTGAAGCTACCTTAAAGAGGCCCCTAAACCTGCTAGCCGGTCTAATTTTCTACATAAAGCCCGAACTCCAGTTTGAAAACACAAGAACCAAAAATGGAATCTCCCGCAGCCCTGAGTGTCACGCCCCTCAATGCACCTCATAAAGACTTGGATTACTTAGCTCTGGCCAACAAAGATTTCCAAATTAAATATTTGTATGGAAACGTGAACCATCTTCAAGCCTTCTGCCAAATCAGGGATAGCTATCAAAACAACTTTGATATTTTTGGGTTATAGGAGTCTCACCTTCCCATGTACTTCATTCCCTCAGTTCATGTTTTCCCAGACATCATTCACCAATGCTGTGCCAATTATGACCCTGTCCATAGAGTAGTCATTCCCCATCTCAAACTGTTATTTTTTACATAACTGCCGAATCCATCAATGAGATGCTATATTTCCATTCCGCTGAGCCCTTGGCTCGTTTTTCCATGGGATATCTACTTGAAGAAGCTCTTCAATTGTCTAATTCAAAAATAACTCGTATTGCTCAGATGTTCATGAAACCAGACTACCAGCCCTAAGGCCCACCTCCCTATCTGCAGAACTGGTTCAATGACACTGGAAAACTTATTGTTGACATGATATCCTCGATCTTGGGATTTAATACCAGTGAATTTGTTGATGAGATCACCTTAGTTCTACTATAAATATTTACCCCAGGACAGCCCCCTACTGTCAGATATGACTATGCCACTTTCATTGCTAATAAAATTCCTGACGAATTCTTGAGCCTGGAGAGAGAAGGAGTCTTCAAGTATACATCTTTCATATACCACCTTTTGTTGTATTATCATCCAGACAGTTTTTCTTTCCCCATCAAGAGGTTGGACTCAAATGGAAATCGAAGGTCTGTCATCTTTTGGACCTCAGTTTTCCATAATATCTATGAGTGCCCATATACCTATAATGAATTCATTGACTTGTTTGTGCATAAAGCATCCACTCTGCTGATAGGCGTCCCGCCTCCTAGGATCTCTGGTGACATGAAAAAGATTCTGTATCTCTCCAAATAGTACAAGATAGGTGACTAGTACCTGTACCAGAATCACACTGAAATCAAAATATATGGCTACGAACTGTGCCCTTTCAAGCTGCCCAAATATGTGCCCATGAGACTATTTGCATTATAATATTTCAGATAGATCATAAAGGCAAATTTAGATCATTTTTGTAATGCAAAGAAGAAGGCCCATATGAGAATCAAGAACCAGTTAGGCCCTTATGTCATCCATTCTAGAGATGCCTAGAAAGATGCTGAGAAGATATTAGAAGAACGCCTTAGACTGAAGAAGAGTTTTCGGTGGGTGCCATATGACCCATATAGTTTTATAAGTGACAGAAAAGTAAAGAATAGGCTATCGGTTTATGTGCATCATAGGATCCTTGAAATTGAACAGTTTGCTAATCAGGATGAGTGGGTAGAGGTCACATTAATAGAGGAAATTAGTGAGCAAGAAAAAATGGAAAAAGCTATGAAAGACATTGAAAAAACCCTTGACCTGGACTCTTGGACATGTATCTTTCAAGCTACCTCAATAAGTAGGAGTTGGTACATCCTCAACTGGAACTTCTCAGCAGCCTGTACAAGAAACCAACACACCGGTTACAGGGTCTTCTAAGGGCAACGAAGTGGCATACACAGAGTAGCCAATAATGACTGATCAGCAGGGGCAAATTCCACCAGCTCAAACTGAAGCAGCAGGAGTTCCTGCATTACAGACTCCTTTAAATGAGGAAATAATAAAGAAGAGAGACAAGGAAGACACCACACCTATTAGTGGACTTGCAGAACAACCGGGTGCAAAGAGGCAAAGTTTGAATCCTCTATCTGAAGATGAAATTATTGAAGAAACCACTGATAATCTAAGAGGTGAAAGGGTAGTCAGCCAACAGACTTCCCTAGTGGTGGAAACATCAACTAGCTCACATAGACAGGAGCTAGAAAGGCAACATAGTGTGGAAGTTTCATCCAGTAGGCCACAAAGCAAGCAGGCCTCTGACATCAAAAGGACATTCACGGAGATAAAGGCCAGAAACGAACCATTGAGGCTTCAAATTTATAATCAGTATCTTAAAATGGCCACCACTAATCAACAGAGATTAATGTCTGCCTATGACATTAGGGAGGTAAAAATGATTATGAGTTACTTTAAGCCCAAGGTGCCACAACCACAATCAGCAGCTGATTACCTTAGAACAAATCTGGAGGTCTTCGCCAAGGATATTCATCCTATGGACCAGATTGAGCTTCATAAACAAACTGGAGAGATGGTCTACTAAACACTAGATGATAAAGGAATGTTGGCTCATAAATTACAAAACTCCTTGAACAATACCTTTGCTCAACTAGATTTGGAGAAAACCTCTTCTCTAGCCAGGGACAACAGGATCAAATCCTTAGAAGAAATCATTATTGAGCTAGGACATAATCCCAAATATGCTAAAGGCATAAAGGCACTGATGAAGAAGAAAGAAGAGGACATTGATGCCCTAAGAAAACAACTGAAACCACCCCCTTCCATGCATCCACAGACAACAGAAATTGTACAACAGAAGTCAGAAGAGGAAATGATGGACTTGCTCATGAAGCTTAATGAAAGGTTAACTGATACAGAGCAGGCACTGAAAAATGCACTAAAGGAAAAGCATGGAGAGTTGACCTCCCAGCCTCTTGAAGTAATCCCTACAGTCAGTGCTACCCCCTCCACACTTGTAACAACATTGCCTCCCACTGTTTCAATATCCACAACAGAGATAATTACAGGAACAACAGGAACAACAACAGCACCAGGTAGCAGTACTAACATGAGCACAGAACAGCTGATAAAAGCCATGGAAGAATTAAAGCTACAGGTGTCTGAATTGAAAGTGGTCAAAGAGAAATTGGCAAAATTAGAAAAAAAGTTATGACAAATCCAAGATGAATGTGGCAGAGAAAACAAGAGAGGTTAAAACATTAGAGAGCAAGATGAGAGCATTAGAAAATGATCTTTCTCTGGATAAACCTTTGGCAGAAATCAAAGGCATTTTGTAGTCCAACATCAATCAATCCCTTAGTAATATGTGGAGATCTGTCCAAGTCATTTATGAGCAGATTGACTTGATAAGAGTGGCCCAAGTAGAAATTCAAAAGATAAGCGCTTTATTGGGACATATGCCTGAACAAGTTAACTGACTAATACATTTTTTGAACACCAAGACCAGTGAAGAACTGCAAGCACTAGAAATCACAGACATGATAGGCACCATTCTGGAAAAAAAGAGAGTTCTAACCAAGAGAACTCTGATGCAAAATTTAGAAAGGAGATGCCAAGACATGTAGGTGGAGATCAACTCTTTCACAGAGAAGTTCACAGTTTTGCATAATAAAGGTTTACCAAGTCCTTTAGGAAGTAATGACTGCTTGATGAGACATGTAGATTACACGCACAAGTTGAATAAATATGCTACTGATCAAATTACTTCATCAATTAGAACTTCAGAAGTAAAAGCACTTCCATCTGGCCAAAGCCTCTACGACAACTTAGAAAAATTTATTCTACATTGAGCATGAAGTGAAACATCTATTCACCATCCAGCCTAATTTCTTCAGGTACACAAAGACTGATGAAACTTTAAGGAAGCTTCAGAGACATAAATTACCAGAACAAGAGTGATGGCAAAGTATGTTAGAAATTCTATAAAATTATCTTTGGTATCTTTGGTATCTTTGGTGAAATGAAAACTTTGGGTCATCTACCATAATGCAGAGAAAAAAAATGAATGAGGGTCATGGGGGCCAAAGCGTATCAAATCAGAGTTGAAGAGCATCCGACAAAGCTGGGGCAGCCAGCACAGAGTATCAGCGGAAAACAGCTGTAAACCGACTCAAAGAGTCTACCTCCAGCACATCCGACAGGACGAGCATCCATCACAACATCAATTTATCTTCTCCCTATTTTCGAGACTATCTGTCTCTATCTTTTGTAAAAAACGATGAGTCATCACTAGATATTATCTCCATGAGATATTTTGTAAAGATATTTTTGTATAAATCCCCCCCATTCGGAGTATTTGGGGTTGGTGAACCATTCTTAGACCGTGCTGTAATATTGAAATTTTGGAATACAAAGGTCGTTGGAATCAATTGTTGCTGGACTCATTGAATGTAGACTTGAAGCAGAGGACTTGTTACAGAATTCTTGAATCAACTAGCGGACCAATAACTCCCCTTATCTTCTATTTTGTAATCTTTATAGTTTTCATATATATCACCTATGTTTCACAGTCTAAATGGTAATGATAAAAATTAACTTAGAATATGCTTGACTGCACTCTGTGTTTCATTCATTATAATTCTCTGTGTTTTCTTCAGGATTAGTATAAACAGTGTAACTCTTAATTGTTCATGTTTCTTAATTCTCTCATATTGATTATTTGCTAAGGAATTCTTAACTGCTCCTTAACAATAGTCATCCCCTTTCCCTCTTTAAATATGCTGAAGGATTCTTAACTGCCCTTCAGCCATTTTGAGCCCATTCCATCTAATACTAATCTTTGCTTGCTCCTTGTTTGACTACCTTGCTCTATGAAACCATCCTCTATTAAGAGACCAAATCCAGAAAGCCATCCTCATTAACTCCATTAGTCCAATGGACCGAACTTCTCAGACTTACACCTCTGTTCTACTGAATCTCACCATCCAAAAATCAAACAAAACCCTTGAACGTCATAACTAGCCTAATACCTTTCAAAACAAAGTTAAATCATAAAGAGGGAGCCCTCTCTGGATGTAGATTGGCTATAATCTATGTCTGAAAGATTGGTTTGTGGTTACCTCGGCCGTATTCCCTTTCTTACAACTTTTGGGAACAACCTAAGTGATAACAAGTGGGAGTCAACTTCTTACTTGTATAGTAAATGGCATAAGGAATCAAATCTTTTTGTCCCAATACAGTTCCCAGAACTATATCTGAAGTATCTGGTGAAATATGGAAAGGGAGTTTCCAATTTGGACCTCTTAAAATGGGTGCTTTAGAAATTTTTATTTTTAAGGTTTCAAATGCCAACTAGAAAATCAGAATTCCAATTGAATTCATAATCTTTGATAAGCAATTTGAAGAGTGGGGATGCTATTTTAGTGAAATTTTCTATAAACCTTCTATATTATCCTATAAATCCTAGAAAACTTCTAACATCCTTTTGGCAATTTGGAATTGATAATTTAGAGATGACTTCAAATTTAGATTTGTCAACTTTAATCCCATCTCCTCAAATGTGATGTCCTAAAATAATACCTTCTGTGAACATCATAAAAAAAATTTCATGGCTTAGTGAAAGGTTTGTTTCTTTACATCCTTTAAGAACTTTTTCCAATTTTTCCAAAGCTTCTTCAAATGTATTCTCATAGACTGTAAAATCATCTATATATACCTCTACACAATCATGTATTAGATCATAAAAAATTCCTAGTACTGCTCTTTGGAATGTTGCAGGTGCATTACGTAACCCAAAAGGAAGTACTCGGTAGGCATAATTTCCCCATGGACAAGTAAATTTGGTTTTACCCTGATCTTCAAGTGCTACCTGAATTTGATTATAACCACTAAAACCATCCAAGAGTGAGAAATACTTCTTACCTGCTAATGTATCTAACACTTGATCTATAAAAGGCAAAAGAAAATTATATTTAAGGGTTTCTTTATTCAATTCTCGGTAATCAATGCACACCCTCCATTTACCATTCTTTTTAGGCACAGTTACCAAAGGAGAAACCCATTGGCTATCTGAAATTGGGTAAATGAAGTTTACATTCAGTAATTTTTGGAGTTCTTCTTTCACAATCTCTCTATGATTTGGATTCATCCTTCTCTGAGGTTGTGTGATAGGTCTACAATTTTCCTCAATATAGATGTGATGGATACAAGTCTTAGGATCAATTCCTTTCATGTTGGTGTACTCCCATGCAAATACAACAAAATGTTTTTGTAATGTTTTCGTTAGCTCTTCTTGTTGCAGTTTCTTTAAGTTTTTGTTTATGTTCAATGTCCTACCTAGAAAAATTTCAATTGTAGAGCTACCAAACTCTTCCATAGAATAGACAGACATCTGCCTAGATGAAAAATATTCAACATTATATTTTTCTTGAAATTTCTCATGGTCATATTCTGAAGATGATTCAAAATTTTCTAATGTATTTAAAATTTGACTATCTTCAGTAATATCTGAAATAGTAAAGAGAGGCTCAATATCATCTTCACCATCAATCCATTCTTTGTCATCTATTTTTGTGATTTTTTTTTCTCAAGGATATAGAGTAAATGTTTTTGTTGAATTACCATCAGAAATATATATGTCACCAGATCTACATCTAATAAAAGCATTAGTTGTGGCCAGCCAAGGTCTTCCTAATATGAGTGGATGTCCTCCTAGATTGTTATTGGGAGTTAAGATCATGAAATCAACAGGATATTCCCAAAAATCTAAGGATACTGAAATGTCTTCTAACACTCCATCTGGTTTGATTACTGATATTTCTGCTAGTTGCAATAAGGTAGGTGTGTAAAGAAAATTAAGAAGCTTGAGATGCTCCATAGTTTGTTTGCTCATGATGTTTATTGCTGCCCCTAAGTCAATAAATGTATTTGGAATTTCAACTCCATTGATATGTGTTTTCACAATTGGACTTCCTGGATCCACATATTTTTGTATGGTAATTTTTCCCACCATTATGTCTGCTATTTTTCGTACTAGGTCAATTATTTTTGTTTCCTTTGTTTTTCTTCTTGGTTTCCTTATACTCAACTCCTTTATTTCTTTGGCTAGAATTGGAATTTCTTTAATGGATTGTAGCAAAGGGATTTTGATACAGACATTCTTCAATTCATCTAGAAAATCATAATTGGGCAAAATAATCTACTTTTCTACTCTATCAATTTGTAATCTTTCAGGAAAAGGAGGTGTAGAAGTAGATGCTCGTTGATAAATGATAGGAGTTGTGTTCACTGATTCTTTTTGTTTTTCTTTTGCAATGTTTTGGTTTTGAAGAGATGTTCCCTAAAAACTTTTATTGACCTTTAGAGAATCTTCCTTGGAACTGTCTTGTTCCTGAATAACTACAGAAGGTCTTTCCTTTCCTAAGATCCTACTAGATCTCAATTGAACATCATTAAGATCTAGAAGAGTGATCATATATGTTGGAAATTGTTGTCCTTCTACCATGTAAGAATTTTGAGGATTTTTATTGTTGGGGTTTGGTAATGGTTGGGTAGGTAGCTGATTTGGTTTCTGCTGAAATGGTAGTAAAAGTTGAGGATTTTGGTTTTGTTGTGGAAATGGTAGTAAAAGTTGAGGATTTTGGTTTTGTTGTGGAAATGGTAGTAAAAGTTGAGGGTTCTGATTTTGAAGTTGTGGCTACTAATTTTGTTTTGGAATGTGTGGGGGAGGATAAACTGATATGATGGAGGATATTGATAATATTGAGAAAATATCCCATAAGGATTTTTTACTCCTTGTGTCCATGGTTGAGATTGAGGTTGAGGCCAAGGTTTTTGCCAGGAATTCCAATTTTATGGGGGCTGAAGATACATTTGACTGTTAAATCCTTGATTTTGTGGCCCCTACCAAGGTTTTCTAGCAACAAAACAAAGAGTTTCTGTAGAATTTGAGATTTTTTCTTCTTGAAAAATAGCCTTAAGACCTAGAATTGAAGGACAACCCTAGGTCTCATGGTTTTCTGAGAAAATCATACAAGTTTCTAAAACTTTTGCATCCAAAGTCCATTCTCTTAGAGCATGTTTTTTCTGCATTTTAGACAAAAAATGGCTAAAGTATCAGCCTCAGTTTGTTTCTTGTTTTGCAACTTAAGGGTGTCTAATTGCTCACTAAGAATCCCTAGCATGTTAGTTTTAAATTCATCAAGCATATTACCAATTTCTACCCTACTTATAGATCCAGTTGCAGATTTGTTTACTCTAACAAGAGAAGGATCTCTTAGACCTTTCCCAGTTTTAGATTTCCCTACTGAGAGATGAACTCATAATTCTCCTATATCATTTAATGGAAGTTGAGAGATATCTCCCTTCCCCGTCATGTTAAGGATATATATTATCTCATCTCTAATGGCTTTTAATAAAAGAGCTTTCAAGGTATCCTCATCTAAATTGTTCATCTTTTCTCTTTTCAAATTATAATTGAATCTCTCGATCAAATCATCTAAGTTTTCATCCTCATTTTGGATCAATTTGAACACTTCATCTTTGTGGTTGGTAGGCATGAAATAATCCAAATACCTATCCAAAAACGTTTTTTTCATGTCATTCCATGTTCTAATGGACTGAGTGACTAACCCCATGAACCATTTCAAGGCAGCTCCTTTCAATGTTGAAGTGAACAACTTAAGTTTTTTAGAGTCTTCTAGATAGTCATAGGTTCTGCACAAGACTTCAAACTCAAATAGGAATGTTTCAGGATCCTCACTTTTTAAGCCATAGAAGTTTGGGAGGACAGAAGGTGAGATATTTTTTATTGTGGCATTTGTTTCCTCATCCACTATAGGGAATCCAAAAGAATTATCTATTTCCCTATTTTCTCTACCTCCTCCATTATTTCCTCTACCTCTCCCTCTACCCCCTCCTCCAAACAGTGAGAATTCTGCATCTTGTTCTTTTTCTGCCGTTATAGTTTCTTTAGAGTCAGTATAGGGTTCAACTTGCAGGGTTACATCCTCCTCCTCTAGTTCTTCTATTAATGGGATATGGGATAGAGGTTCTACTTCCTCTTCCTCACCAAGTATTCCTAATTCTTCAACTAAAATGTGCTCTCTTGTGGAGGTGAAAAAGGCTATTCCTGTTGTTGGAGATTTGAAAATTTTCTCCCCTAGGACTGACTTGGTAGATGAAGTAGGAGATTCTTTTGATTGGATTTTTGCCCCTAGAATTCTAGGAGTCCTATGGCTGGGAGTATGAGTTTGGGATGGAGGTGTATCTTTTCTTGTTCTTGGTGGAGTAGGTGGTGTTGTAGGAATTGAACTTCTGCCCTTAGCTATAAATATACCCCTAGAGTCTCCTTCTTTATGCATGTCTTTTTTTTTTTGAATGTAAGAGATAAGGCTACCTAGTTACATTTCCCTAGAAACGATGCCAAAATGTTTGGTCAATTTATTGTCCTAAGTTTCTCTACATAAATTATCAATCCGGGTATCATTAACTGATGAAGTGTAGTGCACTGTTTGTGCTAACTAACCATTCTTACATCGTTGTTTGTATGTTTTATGTTGTTTTGGGGGTTTTTGGTCTTTTAATTCCTAATGATTTACAATGTAAATTATCAAAACTAAATCTAACTTTCTTAAAGACTTCTTAAAATCTAGAAATGAAAATAGTGCTAAGAAAGAAATGAAAACAAAGCTAAGAAATATATGGAAACAAAGCTAAGAAGGAAATGAAAACAAAGTTTCTATTCTCATTTTACCATTATTTCCAAATCATGAATTAGAACTGAAAGTGATAATTGCAATTGATGTCTAACTAATTACAGAAATAAAACTAAATGAAATACTTGGTTACTTTGCCTCTCAATTTTGGGAGAAAGTCTCCTTGGGATGACATTTGATTAATTATGTACTTCATTAGTCTAAGAGAAAGCAAATACAGAGATGCAGAAATAACTCATTGCATAGATGAAATGTTCAACCACTTAGTTAAGGATGAATTATCAACTTGAAGGGTTTTCCACAAACATTAATTAACACCATGAGTTAGTATTTTGAACTAAAAATGAAATGGAAAAGAAAGTAAATGAAACTGATCAGTTTAACTGAGAATTTAAAATAGGAAAATAGTAAATGAAGTAAACTATCCAACAATGTATCCTTATCATTATTCAATCCTACTTTCATCCTAAAACAAGGCTAGTTTTTGATTGAAGAAAAAAGATTACACTATTGAGTTATATCTTCTAAACTACTTATAAGAACTAAAAAGAAATGAAGCTAGTGGAAACTACTCTAAATTATAAACACTGTTAGTATGAAAAATGATTATAAACACTATTTCAGAAAGACAATGATGAATTTACAGTTAACAAGAAGAGGACAAATAAATAAAATAAGACCTCTTCTTTGCAGGGGCCCTCTACAACTGATTAGGCTACACTCGCTCAATCAACTCTAAGAAAACTCCTTCAAATGTTCATAAAAACATATGGTCTTCTCATATTAAAACAATGGCACAAAACGTCCAAAAATTACAGAGTATGGAACTTTGATTTCACATAAAAACTATTACTATTACTGCTAACTTCTTCAGTCCTTTACAAAGGTATTTATAAGAAAATCATATAACTATTTGTGGAGAAAAGCATGCTATAGCCAAACACGTAGAAGACAGATATGCAAAATTTCTTCCTCGAGTGCTGGAGAAATAAATCCAAGACATGGTGGCTGTTGGATTCGTTTGTATAGGTGGCTGTTGGAGTCTGTATGTATAGGTAGTTGCTCTGGATTATGCTTCCCATCACTGTTAAACATATTAATTAACCATGAAACAGAGTCTTGTTACCCTCGGTCTCTTTGTGTTTGACTTATCCATTGAACGTAGTCTTATGCCATCTTCTTTGTCAACCTGGGCTGAATGAATAGGACAGGGTCCATGTCATGATGATTTCAAAGCTACCCATGAGGCTAGTTTCTCCTTCTGACACCTGGAACCTGTTAGAGCATGGAAGTAGCCGCAGAACAACCGGTTAGCTACAGAATGGGCTGCGTTCCGTAGCTAATATACAAAAATTTATTCAAACAGAAAAACATAAAAGCATAGCATGTAAATCACTAAATGTCTTCCTCAAGACAGTATATACCAGTTATTGGTGATGGGAATGCATATTTCTTATGGAAAAAAAAGAAAGGGAATGATAAGAGTTGCTAGGGAAAGAGTAATTTTGAGGCTCAACATATGGCTTGTTGGAAAGTGTCCCCTGTGTTTATTAAACTGAATGGCATTTTTTGGTAGGCATAAGTTCCCCATTTGGTTCTAAAACTAGTATTTAACCTATAATCTGGGTGGACCATGATTTGATTCTATCCTGAGAAACTGTTAGGAATGGGTTCCCCCAAGAGTAGTTTTGGGGCTAAAAGCCCATGTTTTGGGACAATTTTGTAATAAAGTTGTGAAGTCTCTGGTTTTTGTGGTCACAGAGCACGAATGTGTCAAGAGTCATAAAGGATTGTCCACCCTTATTTTGTAAAGTGTCAAGCTAGTTGTAAATATCTACCCATGGTTTGTGAACCATGGGATTGTATAAAAAAGAACTAAGTAAGCTCTAGGCAGTTAGAGAGAAGTTAAGCTTGGGAAGTTTTTGGTAGTGAGTTCTAAGTGTTCTCGAGTCTTAGCATAGGTAGAGGCTCTATAGCTGAGTGCACATAGGCCTAGGGTGGAAGTCCACAGCTAAGTGCACGGACCCCTATAGCTGTGTGCGCAGGGTGGATAGAGTCTGTATTAAATTAGAAGATATCAATAAAGAGAAGTATTCTACAATTACTATCTATTTAATCTCTGTTAATGCATCTCATTATATTGTGATCTAGGTTTAGTTTATAATGTTTATTTGATGCAGGAATGTATGTGATATTATATGTTAAGTGAACGCAAGTAAGAATATCAGTTTATGAGACAGTAACTGTAATTGATTGGTAAGATAAGTAAGACACTTGGGAACCTATACAATACATCGCCATAACAAAGCAAAAGTACTTGAACCACTGGTTAGGGCTGCGTGAAGGTCAATTGTACACCTTCGTGGAGGTATTGAAGGGTGGAATAGAAGGTAGATCGATAAGCCCTAAGGCATAGAGATCTATTTGAAGGCAGGAGAAGGGGTTATAAACCGACATCACTACCATATCAGGGTGTGGAAACTTGGTTCCAGCACCCCCCATACTGCTTCAGGTGAGACTTTAGTCCACACTCCGCGAGTTGATGCCGAAAGGACTAGTAGCATAGGAATTTGTTTGGCTAACTAATGTTGAACCTGGGTCAGGGCCCACAAAGCCAACAAATGGCTCCATTGCTAGGACCAGAATCAGCATGAGAGATGTGTGATGTTTTATTACTGGAATCCAACTAAGAAAGAGATCGAAGATTGGTTGGATAGGAAGATCCACGAATTCTCGGCACAAGAGAATAGAAATCTGCGACTAACAAAGGAACAATGGTTAGAAAGGTAACTGCATATAGAAATCCATGAGATCTTTTCCTGTTTCTTTCCAGTTGAGTTATACGAGTGGATCGTGAAGCTAGCAGATAGCCAAGGAAGGTGGAGGCTTGATGGTCCTATTATCTAGACCCCGGAGTTAGTACAGAGACTCGAAGCCTCTAAGGATAAGATCGCCCATGCTGTCGATTATTGGCTCGATCATATCGTAAGAGGGTTTGTGATGGATTTCGCGGTCGATACCTTAGTCAGTTACAGTGAGGCGAAGAGGCTCTTTTTCAAAGGTTCATGAGGTAAGTACTTGAAGTCTTTAAATACTTTGATTAAGATGTTATTGTGTGAAAAATGGGTTATGCAGCTACCATGATGTTTGGAGCTATGTGAAGTGGAAAGACTTATAGGAACGAAGGAAGAAAGGGTCCTAAATATAGCCCACTAATTTCACCTCCTTCGAGTGATAAAGAGGGAGTAGCGGAGGCTTCTCGGCGAAGTGAAGTTTAGTTGATAAAACAAGGGTTCCTGCAACTACCACTTCCACCTTCACCACCTTCACCTGCGACTTCGACCACACCACAAGCACCTCCACCATAGTTCAACATACTGAATTCAGTGAAGTTTCCATTGTTTAAGGGCTTGGGAAATGAGGACTTGGATCAGTTCTGGTTCATCATAAAAGTTGTATGGGAAGTTAGGGCGTCACAGACGATCACATGAATAAGGTGACGTTGGTTAGTGCTTTGTAGGTTCATGCGCTAATTTGGTACATCAAGTACTCTAACAATAGCCCAAATGCTAGGTTGGCAGAGATCTAGACTACACTAAATAAAGAGTTTAGTAGGCCTAAATCTGAGGTGCAGTCAATTGTGGGGTTCAAGGAAATCACGATGAAACCAGGTGAGACACCTTGGGAGTTGGATCAGAGATTGAAGTGTAAAATCCTCGAAGCTAATATGAACTTAAGATATGGACAACACCACCAGTGGTTCGTGGCTTCACTCCTACCTCACCTAAGGATTGCACTGTCACAACAAAAGATTAGGACTCAGGCAGAGGCCTTGGAGATTTCAGTAAAACTACATGAAACACAGATGCAAGATCTGAATTTGGGGGTTCAACAGATCCATGTGCATTTGCAAAATATTTGCCTCTAAATGAAAAATTTGAAGCAGGACATAACAGTTCAGCTAGAGGTGCGTGAAGAGATATGGTGCCTAAAATGTAAAGGTCAGGGGCATGAAAAAGATCACTACCTGGTCTTTACGAACTATATTGTAGGAGGAGGACCAATGCCTTTGAGTTCGGAAACCCAATCACAGCCGAGCACGGGGCCTGCGTGTTGGCATTATGATATAAGTGTTGTCCTTGATGGCAACTCACTCACAGGTCACTTCAATTTTGGTAAAAGTTAACTCACAGTACAACAGGTATATTTAGCGGTAACAGGACAGTGGTACAAAAGAACAGGAACATGGAACTGAGGTCTACTGATCAGAATAAAGAAGTTAAAGGAAAAGGCTGATGAAAATCAATTTAAGAAGTATAAGCATGTCCACTCAGTCAAAACAGTCTACACATGCCGATCCACAGAACAAAAAGAGTGTATACATAACGCACTCCCACAGGAAGAAAAGCACATACATGTTGGAAAACCAAGGTTTTGGTCTGAGGTATTTGATCTGTGGTATTCACCCTAGGTATTTGGTCCGAGGTATTTGGTCTGTGGTGTTGACCCTAGGTATTTGGTCCAAGGTATTAGTCCTAAGTGGTTTTGGTCCAAGGTATTGATAAAGGATCTAATTATATAAGAAGGAGAAGATCAAGGGCTAGGTACGGAAATAATGAATATCTTATATAGGGTTATGTGCAAGGGTATGGGTTTCTAAGCAATACTTCTATATGAAGTATATTTTTTGTTGTTGGGGCTATGTTTGTAATTTGAACTGAAATACTTTGTGCACATTGAATTCAATATTGGATCAGGATCATGAGACCTGAAATGACTTATTATTGAATGATATGATATTAGGCTAGATCTAATTATGTACACATGTTTTATTCTTTAAATATCATGATTTGGGTTTGTCTAAAGTCCGGAGGTGTAGGGAAGTTATGAAGTAAGTATTTCTAGATTTGTACACTGGTTCGCTTTGGTGAAGGTGTGTACACACGCTGGTTCAGCTCTTCCAAGTAGTGTATGCAAAAGAAAAGCTTGATGGTCAAGCATGACTGATATATCAGTTCAACACTGTGGTTTTACTGTTGTATGTCAATGAAGTCTTCTTAGATCTGAATGTAAAATTGAATGAATAAGGAGTTTGATATTTGATAGGTTGATTGTATAAGTGAGAAGAAGTGATCTCTGTAGCCGCCTGTGTAAAGCTCTGTTAGTTGATAGTAGATGTTTAGTCTATTGCTGGTTGGTACAGACTTGATTCAAAAGTTTATGTTTGTAGTAGCTTTGGAGGTATACGCAGGTTTGATTAACGGAAGTAGGTATACACGTAGTTTGGGTCCAGCCAAGTAGAGTATAGAGTCTAATGCATGGTTTTTGAGGTTACAACTGGTTCGGAATGATGATGCAGGTTTTTGGGTTCAACACAGTGTTCTCATGTTAGTGATCTGATTATTCAAATTAACTGAATGTTGGTTGATGTAGTTTAAGTTTAAAATTTGTTGATGGGTCCAGTATGAAAATTGGATGAAACATGGCCTTCAGATTGTGATGTTGTGTTCCAGGATTATCCAGTCTGAAAAATTCATGAAACGTGGTCCATGGAGGAAGAAAGAAAGTCGTAGCCTTCTGTAGGTCAGCGCCTATGTACTAGTAAACAAATTTGCTAGTACAAGAGCTACAGGGTTGCATCTCTCTTCCAGTAGAAGCTGGAAAATGAGAGAAGGTTGTAGCCTTCTGCAGGTGGGTGCCTACGTACTCGTATGAGTCTGCACCAATACATGATTGTAAATAGATTTTCTTATTATTAAAAGAAGACAGAGACGAGAACAGCAGGTGGTTTTCACCCACGTTGGGTTTCTACCTTAAATCTTGGTGTTCATGTGTGTTACTTATGTGTGATGCTTTATTCTATTTTTACTGCACCGTCTAATATGTTACTAATGCACTGGTTTAAGATCAACACATGATAAATTGTCTAAATCACAAGTTCTATGGATTTACGCTAGTTTCTCTAATCACAGTTGCGTGTACATGCTAGTTCACTTCACTGCAGTAGCATATATAAATCTATTTGGGAAATAAAATTATTAATCTGATAATACCGATTCACACCCCACCCCCCTCACAGTATTATTTCCAACAATTGGTATTAGAGTAGGTCCTTCTGAAGAAGCTTGATCGCTTGAAGGTAGATCTCTCAAGATGAAGAATCACGAAGGCACGGGATCCATCAGACCACCAATCTTCAATGGGAGCAACTTATTATATTGGAAAATAAGAACCATATCCTATCTATAATCGCTTGGAACTGATGTTTGGGAAATTGTGGAAGGAGGATATCAATTTCCAACATCAATTCCTACAAAAGCTGCAGGTAAGAATTTATACGAAACTAATGCCAAAGATGTCAATACATTACTAGGAAGTCTGTCAGAATCAGAATTTGTCAAGGTCATGCAGCTCAAGACAACCAAAGAAGTATGGGACAAAATCATTTAGAGCTACGAAGGAGACTCTCAGATAAAACATGCTAAGCTTCAAACTCTCAAAACAATATGAAACTCTTAAAATGCATAATGATGAGAGTGTAGCTAGTTAATTTTTACGTATAGATGAGACTGTTAATTGTATGAAGAATCTAGGTGAAGAAATAAATGAAGTTACTTTAGTAGAGAAAATGTTGAGATCTTTGTCTTCTAAAATTGAGTCAAAGGTGTCTGCCATTGAAGAAAAACAGGATCTTCAGATTATCACCATGACTCAACTTCATGGAATCCTAATTGCCTTTTAAATGAGAAAAGGAGGTCCATCAGATTTGAGAGAAATCACATTTAAAGCATTAGCAAAGGGAAAAGAAAAAGAAGAGAACAATGAATCAGGACACATTTTTGAAGAAGAAGATGAGCTAAATTTTGTTAAGAAGCTTCAATGGGGTTCTGGAAGGTTCAGAGGTAAGTAACCTTTTAAATGCTTTGCTGGTAGAGTCGGTCATTATGCTACGAAATGTCCTCATAAATATAAATATTAAAAAGGGAAGGAATATGAGAAAGGAAATAGGAATAGGTTGTGAATAGAAGGAGTTACTATACGCATGAAGATAGTGATGGTTTATCTACTAGTGATGAAGATGAAACTGAACAAGATTATAGACATCTCATAGCTTATGAAAATGATGATTTTTTGGATGCATTAGAAGAGGAAGAATTTCAGGAAGAAATCACTAAATTCAAAATTTGTTTAAAAGGAAAGAATATGATCATAAATACTTTGACACACCAACTTGCTAAAAGAGAAAAAAACAATGAAAGTATAGAATGTGAAGTCGTGAGTATAAGAAAAGATCTTGAGAAGACAAAATCTCTCAATCTTAGATTTTCTAAAGGATCAAAAACTTTAAATAAAATTATCAAATTTTAGCGTTCTCCTCTGATAAATACAAGTCTTGGATATACTGAAGAACCATCTCAATCACAGAAGCCGTCAACCTCCACCAAAAGCTAGCTTGATGCAGCAAAGACTAGTGACCAGTATGTCAATCATCAACAAAGGCCTAAAACTAACTATCAAGTAAATAATACTCAATTTAATCGAAGGATGAATATCAATAAAAGCTGCAAGCAACAGGTAAAAAATGTCAAAAGATTCGATGGTTGTAGAAACTTTTTTAATGGGAAATGTTTTTCATGTAATAACTTTGGGCACAAGGCTATTGAATGTGTTTCTTACAAAACCATTATGACTAGAGAAGCACGAAATCAAAGAAGTGTAACAGGAATCAAGAAAAGTTCCTATAATAAGTTTTCTCCTCTTGAAAATGAAAGAGAATGCTTGATTTGTAACAACTTTGGTCATGAAGAATCTGAATGTGAGAGCAAATTTCAGCCAACACTTCAAAAGGAGAAAATGCCATCAAATTCGAAGATATGGAGAAGGAAGGAATCTCAATAGGAAAGATGTGGTATAGCCTTTTATGTATAAGGACAAGAAAATCAGTGGTACATCAACAATGGATGATCCAAACACATGACAGATGATAAAGAGAAACTTCACTCATATAATGCTTTAGAAAAAGAAAAGAATGTCTCACTTGGAAGTGACACTCTAGTTGTCATTAAAGGTAAAGGTTCTGATTTCTTGAAAGAAAAGGTTAAAGATGGAAATGCTATGTATGTATATGGTTTAAAGCATAACCTATTGAGTGCCAGTCAAATGTGTGATCAAGGAAATGAAGTGGTGTTTCAATCAAATGGATGTGCTGTTTGTGAGCTTGATACAGGAAAGACCATGATCAAAGGTACAAGAACTCCAAACAACTTATACATACTAAAAGGAGGACAAAAAAAATTCTATCTAAGAAAAACAAATGAAAATTGGTTGTGGCATAGAAGATTGGGACATCTAAGCTTTTCTCAAATAAGAAAAGCATGCAGGGTCAAGGCAGTTCATGATCTTCTAGATATCAACATCCTAGAAAATACCATGAAAACCATGTCAAATTGGTAAGAAAACCAGAGTTCACTTCATTGAAAAGGAAGGGTCAGCAAGTAAGCCTCTTGAACTTATCCATACAGATTTATGTGGACCAACAATGAAAAATTCACCTTGTGGAGAACAATACTTTATTTTGTTTATTGATGATCAGGGAAAATTTTAAGAACCCCCCCTAAATTTATATGTATAATAAATGGGCGAATCTCCATGGTATATAGGAAAATGGAAGGTGATTTTATCAATAATATAATATGTATATATAATTTTTTGGCGAATCT
>APFE031513055.1:146410-160161 GCA_000404065.3 Pinus taeda
TTTTATTTATTTACCATTCCTTTTGAGTAAGTATAAAAAGACGTTTTATTTATTTACCATACCTCCACTTTACTTATATTTTTATTTGTTTACACCCTTGCATGTATATAAGGTGACTTATGGAGTAAATATAAAAAATGCTTTATTTATTTACCATACCTCTCATTTATTTATATTTTTATTAATTAACCATACCTCTTTTATAAATATGGTATTTGGGCCTTTCGCCCATAGGATTCACTTAAATAAAACCTATTCTTGAAAATGGGCGAATGGATTCACTTAAATAACCTATTCTTGAAAATTGGCCAATTGAAGGTTGTAACTCCTAATTTCAAGGGCTAAATTTACCTTTTTTACCCTCTCCCTTAGAATAAGGTGGGCTATTTGAGGTGATTTGTAAAAATTTACTATGATACAAAATATTCGCCCACTAAAAATTTAAAACCCCTTAATTTCGCTAAAGGGCAAACGTTCGCCCCTAAAATTATCTATGTTGATGATTTTTCCAAAATTTGTTGGATAGGTCTTCTAAAGCATAAAGATGAAGCATTTGAAAAGTTTAAAACCTTCAAAGCTTTGGTTGAAAATGAATCAGATCGAAAAATCAAATGTCTTAGATCTAATTGAGGGGGAGAATTCATATCGGATGAATTCTTTGACTTTTGTGAGCAAATGGAATAAAAAGAAAAATTCTCCACCGCATGAACTCCTCAGCAAAATGGTGTAGTAGAAAGGATGAATAGAATAGTTCAACAAATGGTTCGAGCTATGCTGGATGAATTTGGAACTCCTGTAACCTTCTGGGGTGAAGCTGCGTTTGCTACCATGACGATTCTCAACAAAGAAAATGTTTGGGTAAATAGCACTCAAACTCCACATGAACTTTGATATGGTAAGCCTCCTACTGTAGAATACTTCAAAGTTTTTGAAAGTAAATGTTTTATCAAAAGGATTGATGAAAAAATTGGTAAGTTTGAACCCAGAGAAGATGAAGGTATTCTTCTTGGTTATTCTTCTAGAAGTAAAGAATACAAATATTTAATAAAAGACTTCAAAAAATTGTTGAAAGCATTAATGGTGTAGTTGATGAAGAATGCAGAAATCTAGAACATATGAAATCGATAGAGGAATGTGACAATGAGGAAGATGGGGATTACTTTCCTGCATCAAATCAAAATGATATTGAAGAAGAAACCAATGAAGCACCAGAAGAAGATACAAAAAATAGGGAAATGACTCCATCCAGGCATGTTCAGAAAAATGATCCAGAATCTTAAATTCTAGGAGAAAAAGGGTGTGGAGTACAGACAAGAAGAACTCTTACAGGAACCTCAATTTATCTAGCATTACTATCCTCCATAGAACCTTAGAATGTAAATGGATCCTACAGAGATGAATGTTGGGTCAAGGCCATGGATGAAGAATTAGATCAAATTGAAAAGAATGATACTTAGGAGTTAGTTACTAGACCTCATGGTAAAAATATTATAGGAACAAAATGGATATTTAAGAATAAGCTGAATGAAAATGGAGAAGTTATTAGAAACAAGGCAAGACTTGTTTGCAAAGGGTATGCCAAACAAGAAGGAATATATTTTGAAGAAAATTTTGCACTTGTTGCCAAACTTGAAGCCATAAGGAGGTTTCTTGCTCTTTCTAGTTTTTGAAAATTCAAAGTATATCAAATGGATGTAAAATCAACCTTTCTTAATGGATATTTAGAAGACGAAGTTTATATTGAACAACTAGAAGGATTCATTCTTGGAAATGATGCAAAACTTGTATGCATACTCAAAAATGCTCTCTATGGTCTAAAAGAGGCTTGAAGGGCTTGGTATTATCACCTTGACAAACATCTACTACAACAAGGCTTTGCAAAAGGTTCTGTAGATAGAAATTTATACACAAAGATTGAAAATGATAAATTCCTAATTGTTGTTGTTTATGTTGATGATATCATTTTTGGTAGCAATGAAGAATCCATGAGTCAAAATTTTTCTTCAGTAATGTAGCAAGAATTTGAAATGTCCTTACTTGGTGAACTTACTTATCTTCTTGGTCTACAATTTCAGCAAACAAAAGATGGTACCTTTATCTCACAAACCAAATAACTCAAGCAGATCTTGAAAAAGTATGAAATGGAACATTCTAAACCAGCATGTACTCCAATGGTAACATGATGCAGTCTCAGCTCTAATGATGAATCACCAACAGTAAACCAACCAACTTACAGATCTATGATTGGAAGTCTACTTTATCTAACAGGTACCAAGCCTGACATCATGCATGCAGTAGGAATTGTTGGAAGGTTCCAAGCAAATCCAAAGGAATCACATCTCCAGGTAGTCAAAAGAATTTTCAAATTTTTTCAAGGAACTCAAGACTTTGGACTATGGTATCCTAAAGATACATACCTTACTCTTCATGCATATACAGATGCAGATTGGGCAGGAAGTGTTGATGATCGAAAGAGAACTAGTGGTGGTGCATTGTATATGGGTTCTTGGTTAGTATCTTGGTTCAGCAAGAAACAAAGTTTGATTGTTTTATCTACTACTGAAGCAGAATATGTGGCTGCTACATCTTGTTGCACACAACTACTTTGGATAATGCAAACCTTGCAAGACATTCAGATCACATATACTCCACCCATCTCCATTCTATGTGATAATATAAGTGCCATCAGTATTTCAAAAAATCCAGTCATGCACTCCAAGACCAAGCACATACCCACAAAGTACCGTGTTTTTGCGAGAAAAAGCGCTTGAACAAAAGGTCAAATTGGAGTATGTTCCCTACAAAGAAACGGTTGCTGATATATTCACTAAACCACTGCCCATAGAAACATTTGATTATCTCAGACAAAAGTTGGGAGTAGTTGCTGCATCATCCTATTGTTAAATCCAAGTTTTTAGAGGAAGGTTATTATATGCAGGTTTCATGAAGTATAGTTGCGTATACACACAGGTTTCTGTGGCTGAAGAAGTGTATATGTTTTTCTGACAGGAAAAATAGTGGATCAGACTCTAATATGGGCGCTCCGTCTGATGTTGATGATTATAGCCCGATGATATGTTTTTGTTCATTACCTTTTATCTGACTAACAAAGATGCCTTGATGAATGACTTGTTAACAATGCACAGGTAGCACAGGTTTAGGAGCAGCATTAGCCTTCACTCACATTCTACATTGTTGGCATTATGGTTGCTAAGTGGTGTACCTGAAACTCTTTAATTCACTCTTCAATCATCAAGATTCAAGATGATTCAAAATCTCCATAGCTTCATGTTCCCGAGATCTGTAACAGATTAATTCTAGATGAAAAACAGTCAGTTGCAACAACAAATATCGGAAGATTCAAAGTCTCCATGGACCATCACCTATGACAAAAATCTGACTTTATACCCTTTCTCCTCGACTCGGCAGTTCTCTGTTTGACTCAATGGTTCAAAAGTGTTCACTTGCGTTAGTGATATTAAAGTTATCAATTGAAACGTAATCACATGCCCATCGTATCCACCGAATCCACATGCAGCACATCACAGGCTTTAATTCACGCTTCAGAGACCAAACCAAAAACAAAGGGAAAAACACATCTGTTCATCATTTCTTTACAATGCAGGTTCTCCAATCTCATCGCTAAATGAACTGCAAAAAAACTAAAACGCAGGTCCAAACCCGCCTCCGGCATCCCATGTAATCATAACCGATAACACACAGTTCAGTCATATCAAGAGTTTGGGAAAAAAACGCTGATTAAACACCGCCTCTGGGCACCGAAATTAACTACTTGTTTTTTTGTCTGATCTGGCAAGGTAAGTTGGCATTCTCTGCAACGCTGGAATTGCTGGACGCCACCAATGAGTATTCTATCCACCGATCATGCATCGCTGCACAACAATTCAATCAAATTAATTAAGACCTCACTAACAGTCAATATCTTCCAGGATTTTATGCGATAATTTGGGGGTAATGGAACCACAGTTCGAATGGACTGTCAACGGATAATCTACATGTCGTTAACACATCCCATTCAAAGCAAGCATAACACGTTGTGCAAATACTCTTTGTTTTATTCATAACCAGTGATGAAAACAGAGTTTAGCTTGGCGATCTCCAGTTTTATTCAACACACAGTCTACTTGTTTAATTGGAGTCGCACCACACCTACGCTTCTATTACACACGACACACAGTCTTTTACAAGCTTATGAGCTTTTTTGCTCTTGAAAAAAAACACACCCAAAACACTGACTGTTCCCGAAGAGAAATCTCTTCATTTATTACAACTTCCTCACATTAACTCCACTAACAAATTGATAATCACAATCTTCTAATTTTAGAAATCCTAACAGTAAAATCTCCTACCTATTGGTGCTCGCACACACCTGTTTTAACAATTCTTATCACTAAGATAATCACACTTATTACTATAATAATTAATTATTTGAGAAATCATCCTCCTCAATAAACTAGATTTGAAAAAACAGTAATTGAAATTTCCCCTGTCACGCCACAACATGTGGGCAATTTCCCACATTGCTGGCTAGTTCCGATGCTCCTGCATCAGACTCCCGGGGAAGAAAACTGATCTTGTAGTTGTTTGTAGTTGATCCCCATTTTCTGTAGCTCCGATGACGTCCTTTACTGGTTCCTCTTTCCACTTGGTTAAATACTGATAATGAGCCTGACTCCTGGTTCGCTTTAGCGCCTTCTTTTTCCTTTTTCCTGCTTTGGGTTTTCGTCTGTTATGGCATCTCTTTGTGGTTCTTCTTCTGGCTTTTAGTATAGGTACCTTTCGGCAATACATAACTAAATCACCTGTTTGGAATTTCTTTTTCCGCCTCCTCATATCTGCTCGCTGCTTGTCTTTGCTACTGCATTCCCGCCATCTTCTTTTGACATCTCCCTCAAATATGCTTCTAGGAGTTAGCCAATTCACATCTACTTGGATTTTCTTCGGATCCAATTTCAACTCTTCTTTAGAGACTTCATATTCCTTCAAATCTTCATTCTTCAAACTGAGTGCTATTGGCATAGCACATGGATTAAGGCTTTCACTGATTAGCCATTTATCCATCGACTCTTTCACTTGTGTTCCAGCTTCAACATTTTCCTGCATTACCCTGTAGGCTACTTTATTTGACAAGTTGACTCCCGATATTAGATCATTATGGTCACTAATACTCCTGATGGGTAACAACTCATCCACAACAATATCAGCATAATCATTCAAGAAATTCTGAATTTCTTCAGGTAAATCTTCTAAATTTGTAGAAGTTAAAATTACCTTGGGTTTGCCAACAGCAGCAAAATGCATCTCCTTACCCTTTTCATCTTCCTGCAACAGGATCTTCTCATTCATAACCGTAACGCTGTTTCCAAGTGCTTCTTTATTATCTTCAGTTTTCAACGGCAGTATTGTATTCCTATTCCCATCTTTCTCCAAAGTATAAGTATTTCTTCTACCATCATGAATGGCATTTCGGTCAAACTGCCAGGGCCTCCCTAGCAATACGTGGCAGACATCCATCGGCATTATATCACATAAAATAACATCCTGATAAGTGCCAATCTGAAAGTCAACCTTACATTGTTCAGTCACAAAAATTTGATGGCCTTTCTGGAGCCACGATACTTTATAAGGAGTGGGGTGTACTATCCTTTCAAATTTCAGCTTATCCACCATCTCTATAGAAACAAGATTGTCAGTACTACCGCTATCAATTACCAACTTGCAACACTTACCCTTGGACTTACATACAGTTCTGAATAAAGTCCTTCTTTGAACTGGTTCTTTGGCTTCCTTAGCTCCTTTCAGTAATACCCGCTTCATTAATAGGGACTCTCCGTCTTCTGGTGGTTCCTCTTTAGCTTCAGGTTGAGGAATCTCCTCCTTAGCTTCTGCAACATTCACGTTGCGCTGGTTTGCTCATCTCTGATCAGGACAATCCCATTGTACATGTCCCCATTCACCACATGTAAAGCACCGGACATCTCTTCCTCGACCTCTGCCTCTGGGCACAAACCTTCCACGGCCAAAATCTCCTCTTTGTGGTGCTCTATTGCTCGCACTCCCTGCCTCATTCTAAGAGTGTTGAACTTTGGATTCAAGTATCCTTTCTTCTTTTGCCAAATTCTTACCTCTGTTTCTCTAGTTTTGTTTGTGCAAGAGTTTTTCCTCTGCCTTCAAGGCTGCTTGATAGGCATACTCAACAGTTCTCAAACTTAACAGGCTAATCTCATCTTGGATCTCATACCTTAGCCCATTAATATACCTGGCTACTTTCTCCAAATCATCTTCTACATGCCCGGTTCTGATATTTAACCTGTAAAATTCTTCAGTGTATTCTTTAATATACATTCCTTTCTGCTTCAGATTTTGCATCTGCTTAAAAAGATTTAATGATAGTCTTTAGGCAAAAACTTGGCTTTGAGGTTGCTTACCATTTTATCCCACTGCTTGATCTTAGATTTCCCCTTTCGCGTTCTTGATGTCTGTAACTTGTCCCACTAGATGGCTGCATGGCCCTTCAATCTAGTCACTGCAAACTTCACCCTCTTATTCTCCTCAACCTCTTCATTATCGAAATACTGATCTATGGATCTGATCCAATCCATGAGCTCTTTGGCATTTAAACTCCCATCATACATAGGAATTTCTATCTTGGGCTTGCAGCCAACTTTTTCCAACATCTTGAGGACTTTGGCAGTTTCAGTTTCTTCTCTTGCTTTGTTCTCTTCATCAGACTCTTCTGAAGAACTCTCAGTTTTCACATCTGGTGCTCTTCTCTGGGCTGTTTCCATTGTCTCCATTCGTTCACACAGTCTTCGCACTTAGTCTATCAGGACTGCATTTGGTTCTGGTCTTCCTCAACCAATTCCTCGCCTTGGTGGCATCTTAGCTGCAACCACCTGCATCTTTTGCCTCTGATACCAAAAATGGTGTACCTGAAACTCTTTAATTCACTCTTCAATCATCAAGATTCAAGATGATTCAAAATCTCCATAGCCTCATGTTCCCGAGATCTGTAACAGATTAATTCTAGATGAAAAACAGTCAATTGCAACAACAAATATCGGAAGATTCAAAGTCTCCATGGACCATCACCTATGACAAAAATCTGACTTTATACCCTTTCTCCTCGACTCGGCAGTTCTCTGTTTGACTTAATGGTTCAAAAGTGTTCACCTGCGTTAGTGATATTACAGTTATCAATTGAAACGTAATCACATGCCCATCGTATCCACCGAATCCACATGCAGCACATCACAGGCTTTAATTCACGCTTCAGAGACCAAACCAAAAACAAAGGGAAAAACACATATGTTCATCATTTCTTTACAATGCAGGTTCTCCAATCTCATCGCTAAATGAACAGCAAAAAAACTAAAACGCAAGTCCAAACCCGCCTCCGGCATCCCATGTAATCATAACCGATCACACACAGTTCAGTCATATCAAGAGTTTGGGAAAAAAACGTTGATTAAACACCGCCTCTGGTCACCGAAATTAACTACTTGTTTTTTTTTTCTGATCTGGCAAGGTAAGTTTGCGTTCTCTGCAACGCTGGAATTGCTGGCCGCCACCAATGAGTATTCTGTCCACCGATCATGCATCGCTGCACAGCAATTCAATCAAATTAATTAAGATCTCACTAACACTCAATATCTTCCAGGATTTTATGCGATAATTTGGGGGTAATGGAACCACAGTTCAAATGGACTGTCAACGGATAATCTACATGTTGTTAACACATCCCATTCAAAGCAAGCATAACACGTTGTGCAAATACTCTTTGTTTTATTCATAACTAGTGATGAAAACAAAGTTTAGCTTGGCGATCTCCAGTTTTATTCAACACACAGTCTACTTGTTTAATTGGGGTCACACCACACCTATGCTTATATTACACATGACACACAGTCTTTTACAAGCTTCTGAGCTTTTTCGCTCTTGAAAAAAAACACACCCAAAACATTGACTGTTCCCGAAGAGAAATCTCTTCATTTATTACAACTTCCTCACATTAACTCCACTAACAAATTGATAATCACAATTTTGTAATTTTAGAAATCCTAACAGTAAAATCTCCTACCTATTAGCGCTCGCACACACCTGTTTTAACAATTCTTATCACTAAGATAGTCACACTTATTACTATAATAATTAATTATTTGAGAAATCGTCCTCCTCAATAAACTGGATTTGAAAAAATAGTAATTGAAATTTCCCCTGTCACGCCACAACATGTGGGCAATTTCCCACATTGCTGGCCAGTTCCGATGATCCTGCATCACTAAGTCTAGCTATGGCTTCAGATATTTATACCATTTGTTGCTTAAGTCATGTAAAAGTCTAGGGTGTGATATGACTTCTCATACATTTGAATGAGTCCTATTGAACAAGTGATGTAATTTGTATCCCCACTTTGCATGGGATGGATGATGTAATATTTATTGTATTTCTGTCATGTATAAACAACTGGTATATCCCCACATGGTTGGGTGGATGAGTCAAATTTGGTATATCCCCATTTTATTGGGAGATTGATGTATGTATGAGTCATTGGTGATAGGAAGGTCAAACTCACATAGTTGAGTTATAAATTCATGTTATTCTTTTGATTCATATCTCTGTAGACTCGGCATGTACTCAAAGGGACCATGAACAACATAATGTGTATTAGAGGAGGAAAGTTACTTGGTCCACCCTTTTCCCTTGATGTCGAAGGAGGAGAGTATTTTGGTGTTAGTGTTTTGGTGTTGCATGTTATCTCTAACAGTTTCTACAGCTTGCAGTATTCAACAACATCATGGTTGCCATCAAGTCCAAAGGGGGAGATTGTTGGAATTATGATACAAGTGTTTTCCTTGGTAGCAACTCACTCACAGGTCACTACAATTTTGGTAAAAGGCAACTTACAGTATAACAGGTATATTCAAAGGTAATAGGACAGTGGTACAGAAGAACAGGAAGATGGAACCTAGGTCTACTGATTAGAATAAATAAGGTAAAGGAAAAGGCTGATGAAAATCAATTTAAGAAGTATACACAGGTCCACTTAGTCAAAACAGCGTATACACATTGGTCTATAGAACAAAAAGAGTGTATATGTATAACGTACTCCCACAGGAAGAAAAGTGCATACATGTTGGAAAACCAAGGTTTTGGTCCATGGTATTCCATCCATGGTATTGACCCTAGGTATTTGGTCTGTGGTATTGACCCTAGGTATTTGGTCCAAGGTATTGGTCCTAAGTGGTTTTGTTCCAAGTTATTGACAAAGGATCTAATTATATAAGAAGGAGAAGATCAAGGGCTAAGTACGGAAATAATGAATATCTTATGAAGGGTTATGTGCAAGTGTATGGGTTTCTAAGGAATACTTCTATTTGAAGTATATCTTATGTTGCAGGGGCTATGTTTGTAATTTGATCTGAAATACTTTGTGCACCTTGAATTCAATATTGGATCAAGATCATGAGACCTGAAATGACTTATTATTGAATGATCTGATATTGGGCTAGATTTGATTATGTACACTTGTTTTCTTCTTTAAATATCGTGAACTGAGTTTGTCTAAAGCTCAGAGGTGCAATGAAGTTATGAAGTAAGTAGTTGCAGATATGTACGCTGGTTCACTTTGGTGAAGGTGCGTATACACGCTGGTTTGGCTCTTCCAAGTAGCGTATGCAAAATAAAATCTTGATGTTCAAGGATGACTAATCTATCAGATCATTGCTGTTGTTTTATTGTTGTCTTTCAATGAAGTATTCTTAGATTTGAATGTAAAATTGAATGAATAAGGAGTTTGATATTTGATAGATTGATTGTATAAGTGATAAGAAGTGATCTCTATTTCTACCTATGTAAAGCTCTGTAATTTGATAGTAGATGTTTAAAATATTGTTGGTTGGTACAGACTTGATTCAAAAGTTTATGTTTGCAGTAGCTTCAGAGGTATACGTAGGTTGACTTAACGGAAGTAGCATATACACGTAGTTTGGGTTCAACCAAGTAAGTATACAATCTGATGCATGGTTTCTGAGGTTACAGTTGGTTCTGAATGACGATACAGGTTTTTGGGTTCAGCACAGTGTTTTGGTATCACTGATCTGATTGTTCAGATTAACTGAATTTTGGTTGATGCAGTTTAATTTTAAAAGTTGTTGATGGGTCGAGTATGAAAATTGGATGAAACGTGGCCTTCAGATTGTGGTGTTGTGTTCTAGGAGTATCCAGTTTGGGAATTCATGAAACATGGTCCCTGGAGGAAGAAAGAAAGTCATAGCATTCTGTAGGTCAGCGCCTACATACTAGTAAAAAATTAGCTAGTACAAGAGCTAGGGGTTTGCAGCTCCCTTCTAGTAGAAGCTGGAAAACAAGAGAAGGTTGTAGCCTTCTGTAGGTGGGTGCCTATGTACATGCATGAATCTGCACTAGTACAAGATTGTAAACACATTTTCTTATTATTAAAAGAACATAGAGACAATAGTAGCAGGTGGTTTTCAACCACATTGGGTTTCCAACTTAAATCTTGGTGTTCATGTGTGTTGCTTATGCATGATTCTTTATTCTATTTTTACTGCATTGTCTAATATGTTATTGATGCACTAGTTTAAGACCAACACATGATAAATTGTCTAAATCACAAGTTTTTTGGATATACGTTGGTTTCTCTAATCACAGTTGCATGTACACGCTAGTTCACTTCACTGAAGTAGCGTATATAAATATCTTTGGGAAATAAAATGATTGATCTGATAATACTGATTCACTCCCCCCTCACAGTATTATTTCTAACACTGCGTTGTTGTGTGCTATATGTCAAGTAGCAAGGAAACATACAAATAATAATTGTCATTTGCTGCAGAATTTTTTACAAATACCGCAACAACTGTTCTGTAACTTCTGCAGGTCGGTAGGGCATGATGAGCACAACTGCTGAAGTTATGAATTGATGATGGACAAAACACCCGCCTATAGAGTTCAGGCAAAAACGTGACCTCCTGACCAGGGCACTGGGATTGTGTGGACGAGGCTGAGGTGGAGGAGGACCTGGTAGAGGTTAGGGACAACTAATGTTTTACAATTGTGGAGGACCAGGACACTATGCCTGCGAATGAACTATCCCAATGCGTCCATCGTGAAAATATTGTACTCAGTTTGATCATGAGACTGAGGACTCTCCTACGCTGATAGCAAGGATACATGACAAAGGGTTGCTACCTCCGCAGCTAACTCAAAACCTGCAGATGATGAGGGCTGAGCCTTGTGAAGAGGATCCGAATGTCAGTATAGTGCTTCGAAGTGGAATTGCAATAGGCGATGATAAGGGGAAGTAACTTGAAGATAGAACATGGGTTCACAAAGCTCCAGAGAAGGAGGCTAAATTTGATTTGGAGTGCACACGTGAAACGTTCATGGAAGCAAAAAAGAGTTTCGCTGAGGCCTCTACCTCAGGGAGCTAGGATAAACCTATTCAGGAGATGGACCCTTCTATGCTTACGACCTTTCCAGAGACCTGCATGAAGCTGCTGCATGATAGAAATATTGTGAATGGGTTATAGGAACTTATAAATAGATGCACCAGAAATGCTCTGAGTGAACTGCGCGTGGTACGGAAGATTGGTAAGCATAAGGCAAGGACAGGATGTGAGATGAGATTCACCGCGCAGATAGGAGAGTATGAGATGGATCAAGTTATTTTGGATTTGGGGTTAGATGTGAACGTTTTTCCAAAGAAGACTTGGGAATGGATGGGAGACCCGCGCTACAATGGTCTTCGATTCAGTTAAGGATGAAAAATCAATAGAAGATCATCCCCATGGGATGGTTGCAGGGAGTAACTATAGATATTGAAGGCATGAGCGCGTTGGTCAATTTTCAAGTAATGGAAATTGTGGATGATAGCAACTCCTACCCTGTGCTCCTTGGCATTGATTCGGCTATTGACATGAATGGGGTAATCAACCTAAGGAAGCAAAAGATGATATTTGAAAAGAAATTGTTTCACGTACTAGTACCCCTAGATCTTGCACAAGGATTGCACTATACTGAACCAGTCCGTGATTACGAAAGCAATGAAGATTTGTACTGCATATATAAGATAATAGCGTGAGACCAAGGCTGGGTGAATCCAATAACGAAAGGATGAATTACATGGGATCGTGAGAGTTCCTGCACCTCAAACTCAGACGAAGAATTAGAGAACTAGAAAAATAGGTTACATGAAGTAACTACGCTGAGCTGTAACATGATGACCCAGTCACTATGTTGTGTGTCATCAGAGGTAAGAAATCTACCCATTTATGATGGATTGAATGATGTGGATGTTTTTTTGGATGCATTTGAGAGGGAAGTACTGGAGAAGCAACACTTCCATGCTTTGGACTGGGAACTGTGTGCTACGCTTGCGAGATGGTAGGGTATGCACAAGGGTAGTTTCGATGATTGGTGTGAGTATAGAAGGATGATGAGAACATGCTTTGGGAAGTTGAAGGTATGAGTGGCAGACAAGTATGACAGGAAGAATGATCTGCATACACACTTGGCCAAATGGGCTAAGGCATATGGAGAGAAGCCCCAAATAGAATGGGTGCACTTGTTTTGTCACACTGTGGATGTCATCCCGATGAATTGGTACTTGGAGACAGAGCTCCGCCATGGCACAGGAGAACGAGATATTTTGCACAAAGAGTTCATAATGACATTCAGCTTTGAAGATGGGTTTGACTAAATTTACGAAGCACTACAAGAAGTTAAAGCAGTGATATTTAGGATACCGTAGGATCCTTTGGATCTAATTCAACCCAAATGGACTACTCAGCTGAGTCACGTGCTAGAATTCCATAATGTGACTGCTAAAGAATAAGATGAGGACCTACAAAAGATTAATATCCCTCAAACTGAGGGTCACCACAAGCTCGAGGAATTGCAAATCGAGAATCGTGATATAACCACACCACTGAAAACTAAAGAGATAAATATTAGTATGGAGGTGGAGCCCATATTCGTGAAGATTGGAGATTACTGGGATGATGCGACAGTAGATAAGGTTGCTGAATTGCTCCACAAATACTAGGATTTGTTCCCTACCAAGTTTACGGAGTTAAAGGGGATAATAGGAGACCTAGGTGTTATGAAGATCACATTAAAACCCAACATGAAGCCGGTTTAGCAAAGACCTTACCATCTCAATCTGAAGTATAAGGAGAAGGTCTGATTAGAGTTAGATACGATGCTCACGGCAGGCATCATTGAGCCCGTAGAAGAGTATGATTGGGTGAGCCCAATGGTGGTACAGGAAAAGAAGAAGAAGGATGAAATAAGGATATGCGTAGATCTTAGGAAGTTGAATGACGCTTGCATGCATGATCATTTCCTAACTCCGTTCACTGATGAGGTATTAAATGATGTAGTTGACTAGGAAGCATACTCCTTCATTGATGGGTTTCCTGGGTACCATTAGATCAAAATCGTGCCTGAAGATATAAGAAAGATGACCTCCACGACTGAATGGGGATGTTTTTTAGTACACCGTAATGCCTTTCAGATTAAAGAATGAACCTACGATTTTTTCACACATAGTCATTGTTGCATTCAAAGACTTCATTCATAAGTTTACAGAGGTGTACTTTGATGACCGGATTGTGTTTGGGTTGGTAAAATTCCATGTGGCAAGCTTGTGCTTAATGCTAGATACCTATCGAAGGTACCAAGTTGTGCTCAATCTGAAGAAATGT
>APFE031513056.1:0-23749 GCA_000404065.3 Pinus taeda
GGTTTCTGCCAAGGGTGTTAAATATTTGCCTAGAAGATGGTGTGTGTTCAATCCGAGTGCAAGCCCTTCAGTGTTGACTCAGTTACCTGATAGTGTTACCTATGCTTGTACACATGGTGATTGCACTTCTTTGGGATTTGGATCATCATGCAACAGCTTGGATTATCAAGGCAATGCATCATATGCATTTAACTCATACTATCAGGTGAACAATCAGCAGAATGGTGATTGTGGGTTTTCTAGTTTGGCCATCGTAACTGAGAGTGACCCATCACAAGGGACCTGTAAATTTGAGATCCAAATAGCAGTTAGTGCAGCAAGCAATACTATGAATAGTTACCTATATTCTCTCATTTCTGTTGCTGGGGCTGTGGCAGTTGTTCTTTTGTCAGTTTTATAATACTTTCTAGAGTTATCAATACATTCTTTGATATATGGATGCCAGCAGCTTTTCTTTGAATGCTTTGCTATAGTTCTCTTACTCGGAGAACATTCTTACATGGAGAACGTGCAGTTTTTGTAACATTGTCTAGCTCCAGGAATAAACAATCTGCAAGCACCATCACCTTAAGGTCCTCACTGTGGATATTTTTACAAAATTTTGATGCCATGTGAACACCAGTAGTACTTGAATTTCTGCTGGAATCTACAAAATTAACAGGTTTTTAATTCACCCGCCATTTTCCTGTGGAGTCGATTACTATTCTTAGGAACAGTGCTATGATCTCTCATCTTTCTTGAATGCCTTACCATCTCATTCCTGGTGGTTTTTATCTCTTATATTGGGTGAGATAATGTGTTAAGGTAATAAGTTTGCATCAGTTTCCCAATTAGGTTTCTGCAATGGATATTGTCCCATTGCTTGTTCCTTTTGGATAACTTTAGGATGAAAATGCTTATATTCTGTTGCTCCCTTTTCTGGGCACAAGGGTTCCTATTTTATGCCAGAAAAATCAGAGAACTGTGTTTGGTAGCTATGTAATAAAAGAACTAACAATGTCCACAAATTAACTGGCAAAAGAAGAAAGCCACTGATTTTGCATATACCACTTACATTTACTGGCAAAAGAAGAAAGCTACTGATTTTGCATATGGCACTGTTTTGCACACTAGTATATTCCATACACGTCTTGCATAAGAATCAGAAATCGAGTATGCGTTAAAATCTAGTATCCTTTGAAATAAAGTGAGTGCTTTAAAATCAAGTGAGTATTCATAATTTGAGATAACAGTGATTAATTATGCATTCAAAGTTACATATTTTCCAGAAAGTGATATGCATGAGCCATAAATTTGAAGTTGAATGTGGATTTTTTAAAACTATAAAGGTATGTAATTGTTATTGATACGCACTTTCATGTCAAATGCAACTAAGGTAAAACTCTCAAATATTAAATGTAAATATTCAAAGGACAATGTCCAAACTACTAAATAACTAAGGTTTTGTTGTATATTCTCATAGCAATGTTTCTCGTTGGGATGTGTTGTAAGAGTATCCTGACGAATAGTGGGCGTAAATTCCCAATGGAGCTTTTTGACCAATAGTGGTCTCGACTTCATGAGATAAGCTATAAACAGTGGGTATAAATGCCTGAGGGTAAACCATGGCTGATCTGTTTCAGTATGTGTTGTGATTTCCTGAGATACTCCACAGATAGTGGGTGGGTATACATGCCTGACTTAAGCCATAACAGATACGGTTCAGGATGTGTGCATGTGGCAAACTGGCAACCATGTATAGCTTTATCCTTTGTTTGGATAAAACTATAAAGGTATTTAATTGTTATTGATACGCACTTTCATGTCAAATGCAACTAAAGTAAAGCTCTCAAATATTAAATGTAAATATTCAAAGGACAATGTCCAAACTACTAAATAACTAAGGTTTTGTTGTATATTCTCATAGCAATGTTTCTCGTTGGGATGTGTTGTAAGAGTATCCTGACGAATAGTGGACGTAAATTCCCAATGAAGCTTTCTGACCAATAGTGGTCTCGACTTCCTCATATAAGCTATAAACAGTGGGTATAAATACCTGATGGTAAACCATGGCAGATCTGTTTCAGGATGTGTTGTGATTTCCTGAGATACTCCACAGACAGTGGGTATACATGCCTGACTTGAGCCATAACAGATATGGTTCAGGATGTGTGAATGTGGCAAACTGCCAACCGTGTATAGCTTTATCCTTTGTTTGGGGGTTTGAAGGTGTTGGCTGGTGGTGTATTAGGATACTCCTTTTTATTATGTAATTTCTGAATGTAGAGGCTTGTGTGATTTTTTGGGTATGAGATTGGTGTAGTGGATTGCAGGGAGCGTGTGAGGTCTATGCTGACCACCTATCTGGTCAACAAATACTCGATTGTAAGAACTCAAAATGTGAAGTAATCCTCAAAGGGACTCTGCCCAAAACTTTTGATTCAATTATTGACTGTATCTCCTTTTGTCAAACTTGTTTTTCCTCTTCCCGCTAAATCTCTTAGCAGGCAACTTAGGGCTCACAACCTAGTACTATATGAGGATTAAGATGGTCTTCATGATGGTCAGTTTGGAGATTATTCTGTTTTTAGATTATCAAATCGGTGTATATTTCTCATTGCATAACACAGTTCTTCTATTTTTATATGAATATCATCCAGTGAATTTGTTTTGTTCCTTTGTAAAGCTATGCTTATGGCTATTGTGTGATTGGACGAGTATGCACTGGTAAAATGGAGACTTCTAATGGCAGATGGATTCTCGTCATGGTTTGGCATTTGTGGCATACTTGGTTCAGATTCTGGTTCGTACTAAACGGTTGTGATCTTGATATAAGCTGAGAGATCTTGTTTGAAATGTGAAATGCCTCTGGCTGTGATGTTGAGCTACGTCCTCAGAGCAATTGGTCTATCCTTTTGCACCTGCATTAAACACACTTTACATTGGTTAGCATTGTTCGACCTTGCAAAATCAAACAAAAGCCAACTATGGATATACCAATGTTCTAAACTTATAATTGTATATTCATAAAACACTACCAATATTTTCGAAATGTTCCTAGTGTTATATCGGTCTTTGTTTTATAATAACATGACTTAAGTCATTAAGTCATTGATTAAAGGCGGTCATACAAGTTATATGAAACCTGTACCAGGTCTCATAACATGAATTCTTGACCAGTGATTTATTATGAAATTTGAACTTTAGGTATAGTACCCAAGCTGCATTGATTCTGAGTTTGATACAGAACACTCAAATCGCCCTGTATCCACCGGATCATGGCGAATTAAGAATTGCTGAAATCACAGTTTGCATTGCTGAAATGACATTTCTAAGCATTTGGTTGCATTCAGAGGATGGGAATTAGTCTAGAGTTGTAGTTTAGAGGTGTTAAGTTGGAGTTGCAGATTTACATCGTCTAAATTTTCAGACCGGATTTTAATCGAATATTGAGAAAAATCTGTCCTAATGACGGGGTGATATGATGGCCCCTTATCCGACACTTGTTGATTCTGTTTGTTGACTGTGGATAGGTGTATTGATTGCATTGGGATTTTGTTGATGTAATCTTGGCTGACACTGAGCCATGTGACAAGTTTTTGTCCTTTGTGCCCCGTCATGGAGTGATGTACACCATGTGCACAGTGCAGTTATGTTGCAGCACACGCTAACGGATTGGGGACTAAATCGTATCCCTTCATATCGGTCCGACGATTGTGCTTTATACTCAGTTGTTGAAGTTGAAGGGACCTAGGGTACTATAGCCATTTCTCATTCTCTTGGTAAATTTTCGGTTCTGTGAGCCTGTGTGCGTCCTCTCGCTGTAAGTTTGGTAGGCGGTTGTGCCTGGAGAAGATTGTTACTGATTTTGGCTGCCATTAAATCCCTGTGAGCTCGTTACTGAATGCATTGAGCCTAGAAGCCTGCCTTGGAGTTCGCTTTCTTTGGCTTGAGGTGGATTTGTGGTAGATAGAAGCTCCTGGTAGGATTTTGGTTCGCAATTGTTCGACATTATTCGGATTTTGGTTCGGCAAGTGAGTCTCTCCTTTCTCTTGGTTTGGGTTTAGTTTGTTTTCATGATTAAATCTCTGCTGTTGTAGCTTTTGGTTTCGATTCTTTGGGTTGCGTGCATTAGATTTCAAGTGTGTTGTAAACGTCTATTAAGTGATTCAGGCTGCAGCCACGAGTATGAGTATGTGCTCCTTGATGATTTTCGTTTCATTGTACACGAGTGTGGAAGGCTATATATTCTGCAAACGACTTAGAGTTTGGCCTGAAGCGCAGACTGTACTGTGTAAAAGTCTTGGCTTTTATGCGCATTTCATCTTGCACTTATATATGGAGTTTGTTGGTCTGTTTCGGCCTTTGGGTTCCTTTACATTGTACTGGTTACGACCACTTCAGTTCCTATCTTTGCCGTCGATGGCGAAAAGCCTTCCCTGTGTGTTGTAATTTCAACCCAAACCTCTGTTCGACTGTCTAACTTGGACTTCCTCGTTAACGTTGAATTTTGAATGCTTGGGTCGTGGAATTGAAATTGACATGCCACTGTCTTTCAAAACGATAAGGAATAACGGATGCCTTTTCACAGAAAATCCTATTTCCACTTCTATTACAAAATTAATTCGCCTTGAGATGCTGGGGCGATAGCCAGATATAACGAGCGCTGTTTGGCGCTCATTATATTTGGCTATCGCCCCAGCATGTCAGGGCGCATTAAATATGTAATAGAGATAGAAATAGGATTCTCCTTTTCACAGACTTCTAGATGCAGTTTTGAAATATAATCGAAGCTACCCTGAGTTGCCTGGAATCCTCAACTCTGCATTAATTATGAATCAACTTGGAACATGTAAAAGCCTAATGTTCTAAAACATCCTCAACTCTGCATCAATTATGAATCAACTTGGAGCAAGTATGTAAAAGCCTAATGTTTTAAAACATCCTCAACTCTGCACTAATTATGAATCAACTTGGAGCAAGCATGTAAAAGCCTAATGTTTCAAAACTGTTAATTTAACAGTTGACTTGTTCAGCGAAAATTCAATTTGAGATCATGTCAATTTGAGATGTGGTAAAAAAGGGTGAACAATTTATGGATCTGGTGTATTGGACAGTCCAGTATAAGGGATACCGGTAATTAATTAATTCTTTTTGTGTTTAATTTAGAGTCTGGTAATTGTTTTTTGGGTTTAATTTTTAAATTTAGGATTATAGTTTCACACGCTTATAATTTAAATAAAAAAATATATTTTTTTAAATAAAAAAATAATGAAAGTAAAATGAATATACATATTTGGAAAAGTAAAAATGAATATATATATTTTGGTTAGTTGTTTAATTAAAAGTATCATAAAATTTTAATAATTTTATTATTATGTTAAATATCAATAATCTCATTTATTATGCTAAAGAGATGTGGTCGAAATATTTTACTGTAATTCTTATTCTCAATCTCAGTTGTAAATAAAATATTTTGATGTCCATACCAAATAACAAAATTTTATGTCAACTTAAGAAATAAATAAAGTAATTAAAAACAATGGAAATTTTATATTTTTTCTTTTTGAGTGTAATGGAAATGTACAAACCTTATACTTTTGAAATTGTTTCAATACAAGACCTAATTAAATTATCTGAATATCCATATTAATTAATTTATTTTACTATGGATTTTTCAGAATAAAATATTTCAATATTCAAAAGAAAAAAGTTATTAAAGAAAAATTGCAGTATTTTCTAACAAAATATACAGAGTAGTAATTAAGAGGTGAGTTGGTACAATTTATTTTAATTTTTAGTATAAAGTTTATTATCTGGCATTTAAAAACATTAATAATAATAAAAAATTAAGTATAGGTGACAAAAAAATATTTCAATATGTAAGATGAAATAATATTGATGTGTGTTTAAAGACATATTAAACATTATAATGTGAGCAATGTGATTTACAAATAAAATATTTATATGGTCCATAAATAAAATATTTCAATGCTCATATCAAGTGAAAGGTTTCAATGTCATCTATGTCTATGGTATATATGTTTATATATTACAAAATCAATTTAAAATAATAAATTCTTATGGTTAAAACATTTTAAGTTGTTTCATTATTCTATATTTTGATCATTTTCAATATATATTATATTATATATTAAATATATATAAAAAAACAATCTATTAAGGGGCTTATATGATCAAATTTCTTGAAGTGCAAACCTCTTTTAGGATGCTAGTCTTAATATTGAGTTAGTATTATATAAAATGTGCATTATTGTGTAAGTTGTACTTTGTAAAACTAGAAGAGTTAAAGTACTTTGTTCTTAGTTCTTGTTTTGATAGTTGTCTTCTTAGTTGTGGAAGCTTCAATGGCGGAATATATATTTAGCAAACCATTTTGTTTGTCTTTAAGATTTTTTTGACGAAGTTTTGTAATATTTGCTGTTCTAGTGAATTTATGTATTGGTTGTGGAAGTTTCAGTGGTGGAATATATATTGAGCAAGCCATTTTGTTTGGCTTTAAGATTTTCTGACAACGTTCAGTAATATTTGATGTTCTAGTGAATTTATGTAGATAATGTTAAGAATTAATCATGGTTCTATGCTTGTCTTGGATTTTCGTATCTAGGTCTTATCTTCAAAAATATTGTTCAATGTTGTTAGATAAACTCAAATTGCAAGTTAGATTATGATTAATAGAGATATATAACCCTATAACTCAATGTGTTTCCAAGTCTAGTGATTGAATCATGGCGACTAATTTTTATCAACTTGTTTATCCAAATGCAAGTTCTCAAATCCTAGTAGATTAACTTAGTAGGAGATTATTGAAATGTTGAATTATGACACTAATCTTTCCTTGGGATGAAGGTATAAAGTTACTAGTGCTTGGGTGGATTTATATAGAAGCCAATACGAATAGAAAATTGAATTATAATTTGATGCTTCTCATATCAATTTTTTCTATTGGTCATTTTCTTTTTAATAGTGACAACATTGAATCATGAAATCCAAGGAAAATTTTAAGAATAGAAATTTAACATAATTTTTTGAAACCTTGGTGAACCTTACTAGTCTAAAATATGTAAATTATAAAATGTATGACGATATTTTTGTAAAAATATTCAAATTTATAATGATTTATATAGGCTCTATAAAAATTTGGTGATTTTTAAGATAAAGAAATTTTATCCTATAAAATTTGGGCGAATCGTCTTTAGAAAAAATGAAAATTAGCGAATCTTTTTTGTGAAAAAAAATGGAAAATTGACCCCTAAAATTTTCCTGAAATCCAATTTTGTTTTGATTCCATGGTAAAAAAAATAGGTTAGTCATTTCTTGACTTTGAAGCATTTTGAAAAGCAATAGTGATCTTATCCTTACATGAATTATGTCATAATCAAAATTTTGGAGGTACGGTTATGTGGAGGGATTGGGTAACTGCTCCTTCACTGCTTCCAATTGTTGACTAGATAATATGCTCTCCCCGACGACAAAGAAATTGAAAAAAGGTTTTAGACACTGGAAGCCACTATGTAATCCATAACTCAAGCTCTTCCTTTGAGATACATATAAGTGTCATGCGTTAAGTGTGGATTGTGCACTTTAATAGAGTTGAGCATTCCTTATTTGTAGTAATAAGTTGAACAATATAAAACTTTGCCAACAAGGAGTCTTATGTATCCTTCGGCTAATCAAACCCACCTTACATACATTGAGTTTTGTGTTTCATTTCATTTTGTTATATGCAATAGCTTTGGTTTGATTGCATTTTGTTTTTGGTTGACATAGAAAGGTGATTTTTGTTTAATAAAATAGTTGCGAAATAATGATGAAATTTATGTTTGTTGGGTTTGTTATTTTGGTTAGACTTGAAGATTTTAAATTACTTTACTTTTCCCCTTAATTTCCTCTTGAGATTTCTAGAGTTTGTTTTCCACCATATCAATCCTTGATTTAGGGTCCTCCACTAATTCTTTTAGATCAATGATGTCATTTGCTATGACATCTCCCAATGCTTTAATTGCCTCTCTAAAAGATTTAGCAACTCCATGAAGAAGAGGCTCCAATTCCTTAATATGCCAACCCTAGCTCGAAGTACACACAAATGGAAAATGTTCATTGGGGAATCATTGGAAGCCATAACTAATTGAAGTCAAGGTTAGAGGGGGTAGGAAAAAGAAGCAAAGGGTTGAATGATTAAACACAATTCTTTAGTTTTGAAAATTTCCAATAAAATATAAGACCTAATTGTTAATGTGGTGTAGATTGTGGCATGGATGGATGGTAATGCTTATCTTTGCTCGAAAGTAGGTCATTAATTCAAGATAGATATAATCATCCTTTATTTAGTCTCTTTCATGTTCATTTTGTAAATTGTTGTATGTAAAGATAAAATGTAATTGATCCATGAGAGTTGTGAGAAGACATACCTTTAATTCCACTGTGAGAGGGATCCCCTAAGAGGAGCCTATGAGGTGGTCCCTCCCATCAATTAAACTACCCCACCCTACACAACATGGATTCATTCATACCAACATCTAACTAGGTATTTCCTTGTGGAATATCTTGGTTTTGACCATTTGGAAACTTTGAACTTGGTTTATGTATCTATTGCAAATATGCTTTTCATTTTCGTGTTTTGCTTCATGCCATGAGTTAGACTTGCCATGGAAGTTTTGGAAGGCTTATACATGTCATCATTTTGAATTTTAATTAAAGTTCCAACAATGATTGGGGAGAAGCATTGAAGGGGCTATGAGTACACTATAGTAAAAGTTAAGGGCATCATAGGGGATTGAATTATACCACATGTTGTTACCATATCCTATATATAACCATCTTCTATGTAACAATCATATTTTTCACTTTATCCTGAATGTTTACGCTAATTGATTAGGAGTCGTTGACAATGTTAGACCCGCCAACATGTTAGGGGATCTCCCCGATAAGAAGTCCCAACTAGACCTCAGAATGTTTGGTGTAGGAGTCCCAACAATGGGTCGTAAGGTATTGCTTTGACCGCGGTTACACGCAAAGGCAATCAAGATGTCCTTGTTGGTATCAAGGGTGTGACCAACACAACAAGCCAAGGAATGTGCATGAAGGGTTCTAACACACAGAAAGTGGAATCAGTGCGCCCCTTGGAACCCTGTGGAAACACGCAACTTGGAAGGGAACACATGAGCAAAGATACATCACAAGATGGAAGGTATGTGAACCAACAATCCAAAGTGATGGTTAAACAAACAACACATCTTAATAAGATTCATACATACATATATTGAAAGAGTCCATACACACACGCGTAAGAAAACAACTACATATATCATTAGAGCAACCAAGACAATGGAAATACAATAACAACATATGCATGAAACGTGCTGGCTCTGTTATATTAAGAGTGAAAGATCCAATCATACAACATAACCATGACCAACCACTAGTTCCAACAACGGAATGTTACAGTCACTGCCGCCTACTCCTCCGAAGGGATGTACTAGCTCTGCACTGTGGAGAAGCCAAGGCTCGTTACAATACACTCCAAACTTTCTCTAAGGTACCCCTATAGGAAGCTTGGCTCCCAAAATCATGTACAATGAGTTACGAGGTTCTATAAATACCAAAGGGTGGGGTAACCCTTGACATTCCCCTTTGTGACTCTTCACCTACCCTCATGACTCTTCAACTACTACATGACTGTTACATTCGATCGTCAACACTTGGTCTTTCACTTTTACAAGATGTTACATTACAATCTGCACATGTACCCATGTGAGAAAAAATAGGCTTGAGCAAGCCATGCAAGATATCGCTAGGGCTCAGAAAACTACGGGAAGACCAACTCTTCGACATTCTCACGATGATCGACGGTGGAAAACTAATGCCAAGCTTGGTAGTCTGTGATGGTGTCCGCATGTTTAATGGTGACATCTTGCTGAAAGCAAAATATTGTCTCTGTTGCATTCGGGCACACTGATCTGGCACATTTGTCTAACTCGTCTGATAACATGCGCATGCAGCCAGACCAACAACATACTGATGCATAGTGTGTGTGATGATCCCCAAGTCTGCGCTGGTGGCTACTTGGTTCTTTAACTTCGCCTTGGTGAGTGTGATAATAGATGGGATCGCATACACGCACACAATGACATCCATGCTTTTGAATACCCATGCATGTGAAGCTTGCACACTGGTGATGCGCTGCGTGAGTTCCTCATAGTTTCGGATATAACTTCGAATGCATGCCTTCAACTCTACCACCTCCGACTTCATCATCTTTGGAAAATGCAATGGGGCTCCTTTGTATCTCATTGTCCATGTCTGCATGTAGTCAACAACAGTGTGCATATTTGACAAGATGCGTGTTCTCCTAGCACAACGCTGCTTCCAACCATTGAGATGGACAACTACCTTATGCACGGTGCCAAATCTGGAATACAACACTTGCATGACTGTTTCGAGGGATGATACTTCGTCCAATATTGCTCTCTTCAACTTTACTCTGGTGGATGATGTAACCTGTACTCCTCCCTGCTTGGCCGCTTATAACTCCTTGGCCATGCGCTCGTTCTCTGCTATCAAGAATTGAACACTCGAGCTGGTGGCTTGGGCATAAGCTATGGTAGCATCAGCCAATGCTGCTGGATACTTGCGCACATCAGATATGATCACTCATTCTTCAAACTGCACAGGAGATGTGTAGCCATCCGGAGTAGACACTTTGCACCACTCCACAACTTTGTGTTACGATTCATTGAAAGATATGTTGTGCATCTGTGCCTCCGAATTGTCTTCAAGCATCTTTGTGTCTCCTTGATCGCTTGGGACTTGCTCTGCTTCGAGATCTGGTGAAGACGGTGGTGTGACCTCTTGGTTATGAGGTGTGAGGTCTGTATCCTGATCTAACTATGGCTGCACCATGTCCATGTCCATTTTTTCTAGCACTTGTTCAATCTCTTGAGCTAAGTTCTACTTCTGCGACTGCTCACCCTGTCTGCTTTGTGCCAATTGCTCGGATGAGTCTATAGCCTATATGGGCACAGTTCCATTGATATGTGCGCGCTGCACCTCCTACTGCGCTTCCTTCTCTCTTTTAAGCAACTCATGTTCTTCCCGAAGTTGCTGCTTCAACTCTTGCAACTCCTTTTATGTTTCCTCCATTCTCCATTTATCTCTTTGCCTTTACACATTCCTCTTATTGCGCTGTCACCTCTTAGCCTCAATCTCCAAATCTGCTTTCATCACGAGTGGATCTGCTTTGAAATTGCGGCTTTGTTCTGCCTCTACATTGTCATCAAACTTTCTCTTGCCTTTGTCATGCGCAGGTCTGTTACCCTCTGCTGCTGTTGATGATGGTGCTCTTTGAGATGCTGCTTCACTAACCATTCCATAGCTATGCTAATCGGTTCATTGAGCCCGGAGAAGATGTGACAATATCTCCATGGGTCTTCCTTAGGCCAGTGACACGCCCTGTGGATCCAAGGAAATTGCACTCTCGCGCAGTGGTTCTTTACAAAGCAATGCGTGTCATACGGATTGAAACTTTTGGTGCTGAAAGTGAATCTTTTGAACTCTTCCATCTCAACATCAACATGCTTGAGATTCCTTATCTTGTACAACCCGATCCGCAAAGGAAGAGCGGGTCAAGGTGCCTTCTTCCTATTCAGTCTAGCTGAAAAACCTATCGAGATGTGATATGACACTTCTTGCATGACGAGCTTATCCATGGAAAAATTCGGTAAAACATGCAGAGGCTTCTCCGCGCTGTACATCCATTTGAAGATGCCAAGGGGTGAGGCATACCAATCTGCTATGTCGATCAATGCCTCCATTTTTTTTTGATACATGCAAGGTGGATTTTGTTCAAATATAATTTTGTACACTAGGGTGACAAAGTGGTCTGAAAACTATGTGATAACTCCGCGGAAGCTACATTCAGAGAACACTCTGCAATAAGTATGCACAAAGGTTTACGAAGGTGTGCATGCCCACTTCAAACCTGAGAACTGTTGGCGGGCACAAATTGCATCTAGAATGTAAGCGGACATGTATATCTCTGGTTGCTAATTTTTGGGCGGATGCCGGGCCTCTGTCACCTGTTCCTTCAACCTGAGAGCTAACATGTCAGACCAATTGCATGGCCTTCCTTCACTGGCCAGTTAGTCCAATGCAATCACCTAGCTCTGTGGGAAGGTCTTTGTGTTCTCTTGGCCGTATAAGCGACATGCAAAGATGACCAAGTACTGATATGCCTTCCGCAATATCTTCGTCTTATAAACTAGGTTGGGTGTTGTCTGGAACTTGGTTGTCTCTTTCACCCAACTCTTCAAGATACCTTTGCTGCGTGTGTTGAAGGGTTTCTCCATTGTGATTACCGACTATGGCAAGTGATACATCTCGTGATAGTCCTTTTCCCTGAAGGTAGCAAGCTCTGTCCTGCTGACACTGTTCAACATCATCGTCTCAGGATCAGTGTGTGAGACAATCCAATGTATCATGTCCGCGCATGGAAACGTGGGATACCTGCATGCAATCTATTACAAGCCAGATTTGTGGACGTTGACATAGACCTTGCAGTGTTCCAGATCTTCCTCAAATGTGCCTGAGAATGTATCATTGATGTCTTTCCATTTCATCTTGATGTCTATATCTATGACCAACTTAGTGTCTTCGTAAACAAGAAATCTTATAGACACTTGTTCAATTGCATCTCCAGTTTCACTTCCAACAGTGTCCTTTGACCTTGCTCTCTTGGAGGCCATTGTACATGTACTGTTAAGAGACAGACAGACACCTGCTATACTTGGAGACATAGCAACACTCATGGCAAGAAATCTGTCAGTTGAAAGCCAAAACAAATATGAGGACTGACATGCAACATACCTAGGTGACTGGCAATAAAGATTGCGCAATTTTCATCGGGAGGCTGGGAGACTTACTGCCAAAACTACGCAATGCACAGTCTGGGCTATTAGGAGGCTGAATGACTGCCGAAACTGCGCAATGCATAGTCCAGCGTGCTTGCTGAGGACTGACTGCCAAAACTTTGCAAAGCATAATCCGGGCTATCAGGAGGTTGACTGACTGCTGGAATTGCATAATGCACAATCCAGCCTTCTTGCCGACGATTGAAACTGCGCAATGTGTAGTTTCAGTCAGCAAGAATATGCATGCCCAGAGACTGCATTGCATAATTTTCTGGGTTAGCAGGGCACTGCCTCCCAAAATTACGCAATGCAAACCTGGACGCTAGTGCTGGGCCAGATTTGCGCAATTTCTGTTCGGGCAAGACAAGGTCTAGGCCAAGCCAACCCAGACCCACAACGGGCAACTGAAAACATGAAAAGGTTTGGATGCATGGAGAGACTGTTTGTAAGAAAGAGTGAATGATCATGCATGCAAATAGTGAATGCAAAATTGAAAATACGGGAACACATGCATGTGTGTGAAATGAGTCGACGCAATGGTGACTGTCCGTGCAAAATAGTTTCAAGCATGCGACAATAGTGAGATGCACACAAAAATTGAAACGATGTTTCTACAAGCTAATATACATTAAAATGACAATAGGCGTTCAACAAAACCAAGCAAACAACATTCATACAAAGAAAAATACGAAAAGCGATAGAAAGGCAACAAATGACATGAAAAGCACCCTTACCCAGAAATAGATGAGCTGATTGTGCCGATGACTCCTAGATGTTTTGTGGGATGTCAGAGCTCCAAGATTGATGTGAGGAATGAGCTCTGCAACGTCGAATAAATAATTTGAGGCTTATGACGTGTATGCCACAAATTTGAGAAAAACGACACTTGGAGGGAAGTTTCTAAAACGATCTTTGCATGTAACCTCCAACTGCTAAAAATAGATCCCTAAAATTTATGGATGCTTTTTGCAAGTTTCTTTTTGCTATTTCGAGAAAAAACAACCCATGCATTCAAATCGGGATTGCTTAGTCTTGGAGGGAACCGGTCAAACTGAAGGTACATGCAACAATCTGCAAGCCTGGGAAAGGGATTTGCGCAGTTTCTGGGCTGAGCAGGGTTGGCTGTCACTTAGGCATTGCGCAATTTCTGGGGTTAGAAGGTCATTGCCTCCCAGAATTGTGCAACTTTTTGAGTGAGGGCTGCCTGGCTAGATTGCGCAATTCTGGAGCCCAACAGGATTGTGCAATTTCTGGAGGGAAGGTTGGTTCCCCTCTAGAATTGCGCAATTTTCTGAGTGTACATCTTAGCCATAAAATTACCTAAGTCCGGAATGGCAACCTGTGGTGGGAGACAAGCAAGTTGACATGCACAGGTTGGCAAGTCACTAAAACTCAGCTGAAACCTATGTACTTGACAGTGAAATATATGCTCTTAAGTATGGTTGGTAGGGAGGCTCCAAAACGAAGCTAAGGAAAAATTTTGGAGGTTGGTTGTGGCCGCTACAACACTTGGTGACACACTACTAGAAATCTAGCTCTCTGAAAGGTCTTGTTTCGCGAAAAGCAAGTCTAACACCTCCGGAGGTATTTTTTAGTTCTCTGATCATCTTGGTGTCCACACTAGCTTGATTGAAATATCTAGCACCTACCATGCTCTTGGTTGGTTGACACACATTTCGAGCCAAGTCAACATAGTTGTTTCGATTGGGACGAGGGGTATATTGGTACATAAGAAATATGATAGTCAGAGTTTAAGTTTCATCTCTGGTGTTGCTCCACTGCCAGCAGACCTGGACAGTACCCCGACGGAGTCACGCATGAGCACAAGCATTGCTCAACTGCCAGCGAGCTTGGTCAATACCTCGACATAGTTACTTGCATCACCTCTCTGTGCAGGAAGCCTTTCTCTTTTTTCACCTTATTCATTTTTCATTTTTCAAAAAATTTCACGTTTTCAAAAATTTTCACATTTTCATTTTTTTATTTTATTTTTCATTTTCAAAACTGCGCATAACACTTATTCATTTTAGAGGCAGAAGAGGGATCCCGACTTATTGAGAGCAGAAGAGGTTGTTCCTTTAGAGAAGTATTTTGTATATACCTTTGACATACTTGTTAAGGGTTTCCCCCTCACCTTACTCTATTTCAATGAGTTGACAAGGGTTAACCCAAAACAACCGACAAGAGTAGGTGATACTAGTTAGTGAGTAATTGTTGTGTTTTCATCAAGGTTCACTTCAAAAAACACATATTTTCCATTGGCGTATCATGGAATGAAGATAACAAGTTCTACATACAGAGACAAGACAACAGATAACCAAGTATTGATAACTACACAAGTCCTCATGCAATTTACCCTCGCTTGGTTCAAGAGTCATACACGGTTTCATGCGAAGCTAACCTATGAACATAAACAAGAAAACAAACAACTAAAAGAGTAAAGAGTAGAAGCAAAACACGAAAGCAAAGCGAGTAAGAAAACAATCAAGCAAACAAACAAACACACAATGTAAGAAGCAAACATGCGTGCAAGCAAACAAGACAAAAAATCAAACAGTACTCCTACTCCTAAGCTAATGGTGCACGAGCCTGATTACGTGAAGTGATATTTCCAATGCAACAACCAATGTATTGGTCAATCCATGTTGGTGAAGGCATCGTTCATGAACAACGCAGTCACGTGAACCAGAAAACATGAAAGATATAACAATGAAGACAAACACACTCCGAGTCTAAATGCATGCACAAAACATAGATGAGTGTAAGCACATGATATGAAATCCATGGACTTACAATGGTGCTATGTGACACTGCATGCATATGTTAAGAATAAACATTCTCTTAACTATGACATGCAAGAAAATGAGATAAACAAAGACAACTTGCGTTGCGCCGCTTGTGCTTATGTGTAAGATTCCTCCAATGCATGAGCGATGGGATCATGTAGTTCGAGTGGAGGAAGCGAAATCTATGTGTGGGATTGATCTTCAATGCATACAAAGGAGTGATGAGGAATCTCAGGTGTTTCAACAATTTCCTAACTGAAAGTGAAACCAACCTCAAGACAACGAGGGCCTGACATAACCATCAGCTTAGGCTGAAGTGCCTCGACAGTCTGCGAGGTTTCGACTTCGTAGACAGATAGATCATCATAAACATGCGGCTTTGAAAAATCAACAGTGATAGAATCATCATTGTGATCGAATACGGGAGTAAATGGATCACGACAGCTACGATCAGAAAAATCAATGATTTCGTCGGCATCCTCATGATTAGATAAATCAAACAGAGGGATGAATGAGAAGCAAGAATGTTCACTCTTCGTGTTTTCGGAAAAAGCATATGAAAAATCAATTGGATTTTAAATGAAGCATTTGTCCTCTCCATTTTCGAATGATGGACTGACATCTGGTGTGTTCTGTGAATGATCAATAATAGGTGCATCCGTTGGTGGATTTACACAAGGAAAATCAGAGATAGAAGAATCACTGAAGAGGTAAGGAAAAAGCGGAGGAGGCACGGACAAAAGGTGATCATCCTTTGCCCCGGGTTGATGTTCAGGTTCCCAATCATACTCATTATGAATGACAACGCAGGTTGGTTGTGCAACACCAACTCCATCGATGTCTTGACCCTCGTTCACAACATGTGTAGAGTTTGGAATGGAAGAACTCAATACAATGGAATCTAGAGGATCAACAGAACACAAAGACAGAGGTTGTGGTAACAAATGCATGTGACACCCCATGGGCTTTGCAACCAAATATATGCGAAAATTGAGAGAAGTGATGCTGGGAGGATATGACAGTTGAATAGACGTGTGTGCATGTTCTCCGACATCACTCTGTGGTGGTGACGTTGTTTGATGAGGGGACGATGGACAATAAATTGTGACAATGACTGTGTCTGTCTGTCATTGCGTAGTTCCATAAAAGAAGTCTTCTGAGCGAGGTTGGAACTTCAACTTCATCTTGGGATTGACTAATTTGTTAATAAAATATTCGAATCTATCTCAAAGATATTGAAACTTCATGTGGCTTTTCAGAGCTTGAAACTACAATACACGGAAGCGTTGCCAAAAATCCATAGGCGATTCTTGTAGAGCCTTCCGTTCTTTTAACAGTTTTTGGTCAAGAGGTTTCGTATCAAAATTATGGAAAGTAGATTCAATGATATCAAATAAATGCTCAAGTGAGTGCATGCTGCGGGGTGACAGACTGCTCAACATTGTTGTGGGGATTCGCAAAGTGTGTGTGAAAGTAGCAAGCTAGCCTCTTCATCTAAGAAGTCATCTGCATCATCAATAAATGCATAGAAGTCTTGTAAGTACTTAGGCCAGGCCACTTCACTTTCACTATCATACATGAATTCTGACAAGAGATAAACATACTCCCTCATAATGTCGAGATGTTCAGCATAAGAGAAACATCGCGGAGGGATGAGTCTAATGGTATCCATGACGGATATGTGGAGATTGAAAACATGATTTAAGGGCTCAGGGGATCTCCCTGGTAAGAAGTCACAACTAGACCTCAGACCGTTTGGTGTAGGAGTCCCAACAGTGTGTCATATTGTATTTCTTGACCGTGGTTGCACACAGAGGCATGCGGGATGTCCTTGTTGGTAGTAAGGGTGTGACCAGTGAAGCAAGCCAAGGAAGGTGCATGAAGGGTTCTAACACAAAGAAAGTGGAATGAGTGCGCTCCTTGGAAACCTATGGAAACACGTAGCTTGGAAGGGAACACACGAGTAAAGATACATCATAAGTTGGAAGGAAGGTGAACCAACAATCAAAAGTGATGGTTAAACCAACAACACATCTCAATAAGATTCATAAATACATACATACATATAAATATTCCATACACACATGCGTAAGAAAACAACTACATATATCACTAGAGCAACCAAGACAATTGAAATACAATAACAACATATGCATGAAATGTACTGGCTCTGTTATATTAAGAGTGAAAGATCTAGTCATACAATACAACCATGAAAAACCACTAGTTCCAACAACGGAATGTTACAGTCACTATAGCCTGCTCCTCCAAAGAGATGTACTAGCTTTGCACTATGGAGAAGCCAAGGCTCATTACAATACACTCCAAGCTTTCTATAAGATACACCTATAGGAAGCTTGGCTCCTAAAAGCCTCTACAATGAGTTATGAGGTTCTATAAATAACAAAGGGTGGGGTGACCCTTGACATTCCCCTTTGTGACTCTTCACCTACCTTCATGATTCTTCAACTACTACATGACTGTTACATTCGACCATTGACACTTGGTCTTTCAATTTTACAAGATGTTACATTACAACTGCACATGTACCCATGTGAGAAAAAATATGCTTGAGTAAGCCATGCAAGATATCGCTAGGACACAGATAGCTGTGGGAAGACCAAGTCTTCGACATCCTCGTGATGATCGATGGTGGAAAACTGATTCCAAGCTTGGAAGTCTGTGATGGTGTCCGCTTGTTAAATGGTGACATCCTACTGAAAGTGAACTCTCGCCTCAATTGCATCTAGGTACACTGATCTAGCACCTATATCAAACTCGTATGATAACATGCACATCATAGTCTTGAGTGCAACCTGACGAAAAACATACTGATTTATAGTGTGTGCGCTGATCCCCAAGTTTGCACTAGTGGCTACACGCATCAACTCATCAAAGTACATGTCCAACTCCGTTCAGACTTGGTTCTTTGACTTCGCCTTAGTGAGTGTGCCAATAAATGCGATCGCGTGTGTGCGCGCAATGACATCCATGCTTCTGCATACCCGTGCATCCGAACCCTGCAAACTGGTGATGAGCTGCGAGAGTTCCTCATAGTTCCAGATCTAACTCTGAGTCCGTGCCTTCAACTCTACCACCTTCGGCTTCATCATCTTTGGAAAATGCAATGGGGCTCCTTTGTATCTCATTTTCCATGTCTGCATGCGGTCAACAATAGTGTGCAAATTTGACAAGATGCGTGCTCTCCTAGCACAACACTTTTGCCAACCATTGAGATGGAAAACTGCCTTATGCATGATGTTGAATCTGGAATAAAACATTCACATGATTGTTTCGAGGGATGATACTTCATCCAATATTGATCTCTTCAACTCTGCTCTAGAGGATCATGTAACCTGTTCTCCTCCCTGCTTGGTCGCTTGTAACTCCTTGGCCATGCGATCGTTCTCTACTATCAAGAATCAAACACTCAAGCTGGTGGCCTTGACATATGCTTTGGTAGCATTAACCAATGCTGCTGGATGCTTGCACACATTAGATACGATCACTTGTTCTTCAAACTGCGTAGGAGATGTGTGGCCATCCAGTGTAGGCACTCTACACAACTACACAACTCTATGTTGTGATTCGTCGAAAGATATGTTGTGCATCTTTGCCTCAGGATTGTCTTCAAGGATCTCTTTGTCTCCTTGATCGCTTGGGACTTGCTCTTCTTTCGGATCTGGTGAAGTTGGTGGGGTGACCTCTGAGTTATGAGGCATGAGGTCTGTATCTTGATCTAACTTTGGCTCCACCATGTTCGTGTCCGTCTGTTATAACATCTATTCAATCTCTTGAGGTAAGTCCCGCTCTCGCGACTGCTCACCCTGTCTGCTTTGTGCCACCTGCTCGAATGAGTCTATAACCTATATGGGCGCAGTTTCATCAATTTGTGCGTTCCATGCCTCCTGCTGTGTCTGTCCTTACTGCTCTTCCTTCTCTCTTTTGTGCAACTCCTATTCTTCTCGAAGTTGCTACTTCAACTCTTGCAACTCATTTTCTGTTTCCTCCATTCTCTGTTTATCTCTTTGCCTTTGCGCGTTCCTCTTATCGCGCTGTTGCCTCTTAGCCTCAATATCCAAAGCTCCTTTCATTACGCGTGGATCTACTTTGAACTTGTGGCTTTGTTCTGCCTCTATGTTGTCATCAACCTTTCTCTTTCCTTTGTCATGCACAGGTCTGTTACCCTTCGTTGCTGCTGATGATGGTGCTCTCTGAGATGATTCTTCATGCTACTTCACTAACCATTCCACAGGTATGCCGACCGGTTCATTGAGCCTGGAGAAGCTGTGACAATATCTCCATGGGTCTTCCTTAGGCCAATGACACACCCCGTGTATCCAAGAAAATTTCACTCTCGAGCAGTGGTCCTTTACAAAGCAATGCAGGTCATACAGATTGAAAATTTTGGTGCCGAAAGTGAATCTTTTGAACTCTTTCGTCTCAACATCAGCATGCTTGAGATTCCATATCTCGTATAACCCGATTTGCAAAGGAAGAGCGGGCCAAGGTTCCTTCTTCTTCCTGTGCAGTCTAGATGAAAACCCTGTTGAGATGTGATATGACACTTCTTGAATGACGAGCTTATCTATGGAAAAATTCGGTAAAACATGCGGAGGCTTCTCCACGCTGTACATCCGTATGAAGGTGCCAAGGGGTGAGGCATACCAATTTTCTATGTCGACCAATGCCTCCATTGCTGCTTGTGACATGCAAGGTGGATCCTACTCAAATATAATTTTGTACACCAGGGTGACAAAGTGGTATGATAACTGTGTGATAACTCCGTGGACGCTGCATTCAGAGAACAACCTGCAATAAGTGTGCACAGAGGTTTTCGAAGGTGCCCATGCCCACTTCAAACCTAGGAACTGCTGACGGGCACATATTGCATCCAGAATGTAAGCAAACATGTATATCTCTACTTGCTGACCTTTAGGTGGATGTCGAGCCTCTGTCACCTGTTCCTTAAACCTGAGAGCCAATATTTTGGACGAATTGCATGGCCTTCCTTCGCTGGCTAGTTGGTCCATTGCAATCACCCAGCTCTTCGGGAAGGTCTCTATGTTCTCTTAGCAGTGTAAGCAACATTGCAAATATGACCAAGTACTGATATGCCTTCTGCAATATCTTCATATTGTAAACAAAGCTAGGTGTTGTCCGGAACTTGGCTGGCCTTTTCACCCAACTCTTCAAGATATTTCTCAAGTTTGCGTTGCTGCATGTGCTGAAGGGTTTCTCCATTATGATCACTGGATGTAGCAAGTGATACATCTCGTGATAGTCCTTCGCCCTGAAGGTAGAAATCTCTGTCCTGCTGATAATTCTCAACATCATCGTCTCAGGAGTAGTGTGTGAGACAATCCAATGTATCATGTCCACGGATGGAAACATGGGAAACCTGCATGAAATCTGGTACAATCCAGATTTGTGGACGCTGACATAGACCCTACGATGTTATAGATCTTCCTCAAATGTCCCTGAGAATGTATCATTGATGTCTTGCCATTTCATCTTGATGTCTTTATCTATGACCAACTTGGTGTCTTCATAAACGGGCAAGCTCATAGACACTTGTTCAACTGCATCTCCAGTTGCACTTTCAACGATGTCCTTTGGCCCTGCTCTCTTGGAGGCCATTGTACTTGTACTGCTAAGAGACAGAAGAACACCTGATATACTTGGAGACATAGCAACACTAATGGAAATCAATCTGTTAGTTGAAAGCTAAAACAAATATGAGGACTGACATGCAACGTACCTGGGTGACTGGCAGTAAAGATTGCACAATTTTCATCGGGAGGCTGGGAGAATGACTGCCAAAACTTCACAAAGCACAGTCCAGGCTGTTAGGAGGCTAACTGATTGTTGGAATTGGACAATGCACAGTCCAACTTTCCTGCTGAGGACTGAAACTGTGTAATGCGTAGTTTCAGTCAGCAAGGATATGCATGCCTAGAGACTGTAGTGCGCAATTTTCTTGGTCAGCAAGGCACTTCCTCCCAAAATTTCGTAATGCAAGCCTAGAGGCCAGTGCTGGGCCAGATTTGCGTAATTTCTAGAGGGAAGGTAGAGCCTTCACTTTTAGAAATGCGCATTTCTGTCCGGCCAAGGCAAGGTTCGGGCCAAGGCAACCCAGACCCACTGATGCGCGACTTAAAACATGAAAAGGTTTAGATGCATGGCGAGACTGAGTGTAAGAAAGAGTGAATGATCGTGCATGCAAACAGTGAATGAAGGATTCAAAAAATGGGAACGCATGCATGTGCGTGAAACGAGTCACCATAAGGGTAACTGTCAGTGCAAAACAGTGTCAAGCACGCAACAGCAGTGGGATGCAAATAGAAACTAAAACGATGCTTCTACAAGCTAATATACATTAAAACAACAACACGCGTTCAAAAAAACCAAGCAAACAACATTCATACAAAGCAAAGTACAAAAAGCGACAGAAAAGCATCAAATGACATGAAAAGCAGAATTATCCGGAAACAATTGAGTTGAATGTGCCGAAGACTCCTAGATGTGCTGTGGGATGTCAGAACTCCAAGATCGATGTGAGGAATGAGCTCTGCAGCGTCGAATAAATAAGTTTGAGGCTTACAACGCGCGTGCCACAAATCTGGGAAAAAGAGATACTTAGAGGTAAGTTTCTACAATGATCTTTGCATGTAACCTCCAATTGCTAAAAATATATCCCTAAAATTCAGGGATGTTTTTTGCATATTTCTTTTTGCTATTTCGGGAAAAAGCAACCCATGCATGCAAATCAGGATTGCTCAGTCCTGGAGGGAACCAATCAACCGGAAGGCACATGCAACAGTCTGAAAGCTTGGGAAATGGATTTGTGTAGTTTCTGGGCTAAGCAAGGCTATCTGTCCCTCATGCATTGCCCAATTTCTTGGGTCAGCATGTCATTGCCTCCTAGAATTGCGCAATTTCTGGGTTGAAGCCCAGTGTCGGGTTGGATTGTGAATTTTTTTGAGGGAGGGCTGCCTAGCTGGATTGCGCAATTTTGGAGCCCAACAGGATTGCGCAATTTCTGGAGGGAAGGCTGGTTCCCCTCCAGAATTGTGTAATTTTCTGAGTGAACATCTTAGCCAGAAAATTACCTAAGTCCGGAATGGCAGCGTGTGGTGGCAGACAAGAAAGTTGACATGCACAGGCTGGCAAGCCATTGAAACTCAGCTGAAACCTATGTAATTGACAGTGCAAGATATATTGCTCAGGATGGTTGGTAAGGGGGCTCCAAAACAAAGCTAAGGCAAAATTTTGGAGGGTGGTTGTAGCCGTTACAACAAGAGCTTAGTGAAATGAGATAATACTCAAGTAACTATTTCTTATACCCAAGCCATGAACTATTATTTTGTAGTAACCAACTCTTATCATCAACGAAGTAAGGAAAGGAGTTGAAGAAATACTTCTCCCTCTCACTCCATTTAACCATTCATTCATAAATGAATTTGAGCAAAGTAGCTTTGGAGAAAGGGTATCTTGGTAGGGAAAAAGGAATTCTAGATAAAAATTTCAGCCCAACTTTTGTATTAGCCATAGTGGAACAAAAGTGGAAGTGATAGCTGATACTTGGCACCAAGAATGAGTAGGAAAAATATGCCTACAGGTTGTTGGTCTATTTGGAGCCATCCAAGATTCAAATATGCTTTCTAATGAGCATACTTTTGTGAAAGTTTCAATATGACAAAGATAATGATAGGACCCTTGCTACACATATAAAAGAATACAGAGAGGAAGGAGAGGGACTAGTGAATGGAGAAGGGAACCTTGCTATTTTGTATAGGGTAGTAGACCAGGTGCCAAAGACTAGCTTGCATAAAAGATTAGCTTGAAAACTTAATAGTGGCCTTTTTGGAGGGCCTTAGAGGGCTTCGACAAATTAAAGTGACATGGGAGTCCTAAATTTCTTTTCTTATCCCTTGTGGTATCATAGCCCAACACAAGAGTGGCATCCATAAAGGATTGCCTATGGTTGGGCCCTGTGGTTAGTTGCCTTAGAGCTCTTTTTTTTTTTTGGATTATTATTCTTACGAACAATAT